>JAQIXR010001324.1:0-13421 GCA_034700825.1 Quadroppia sp. Gr-Ori-00064
TCCGATCGGAAGTATTGGCAGAGATTTCGATGTGAAGACATTCCTCGACTTCAATACCTCTTCGCCGCCTAACGTTAAATTGAATGAAAGACCAGACTAAGTTTCAAACAACCTTGCACAAATAAGTACAAATAATATGTACAATTACGATCGTAATGATATCAAGTTTCTGTAAGTGACTCAAAAAGCCATCGCTTTTATAGAGTCAAAGAGCCCACGAATTGGGAACTAATGAACAAAATGATCGAAAAAGACAACAAAATTGATGTTTTGATCAACAAATTCAAGAATTATTGATATATTGATAACTTGTGATTGAAATCTAATGTCAATTAAATTGTTTTATAACTAATAATAGATTTATTTTAATTTTATTAAACAATTCACTAATAATTGTAAAATTGATGACAAAATTAAGTGAAAACTAAAAGCCTTATCCCTTGTGTCAGATCTTAAGGTATATTACATTTGAATTTACAAAATGAGAAAAAAATTGTGATTTAATTATATAAAAATAATCGTAAAAAAGATTCAAAAGTTTTTACAAAAAAATTACAATTCAATGAATTTCATAAAAATGTATAAAATGTTTGTTCTCTTAAATGACAACAGATTTAAAACAATTATAAATAAAGTTTATATTAATTAAAGTCAACACAAAAACAACGATTAGATTCGGCATTGGATTGATCGAAGAGCTGAAGATTGGACAGTATGGGCACTGGTATGAACCACACACGTGACAAATGCTGAGATAATAGAGATTCTGGGTATTAAACATCGTTTCATTGAATCGCTCTATAATTGAAACAATGGTTTTGTCAACAAATTGTTAGATAAGGCACTCTATGGTCAATACCCGGAGCGTAATAGTCATAGACTCTGATGGGTGTATAACGGGTTAAGTTGGCCACTGGATACCAGCGCTGGACAGTGAACGAGACACAGGTGTGCGATGAGTCCAACTGTAGGTCAATGAGGGGTTGGGTTAAGACAAGTCATATTGAGATGTGATAAATGTGTTGAAGACTCACGTAATCAAAATAGAAGACGACTTTCCTGTCATAATACCGGGCCTCTTCAAGGTTGCGCAAAGGGGTTGACTTCACAATCAGATCCAACTCTTGCTGTTGAATGACATACCCGGTAGGGATCGTCACCTCCAGTACTGTCAGACCACTGGCGGAACTCTCTTGAAGGTTAACCCATCGCTGACACGACCGGAACGTTATGTGCGAACTGTTTCGGCCACTGAAAGACGCCGTGACGTCCAGATCGAATGCCCGGACAGGGGGTTGGATCTGAAGGTGAGGCCAATCAACGTTGTATTGGACATCCAATTGGACGACAGCCAAACCAGATCCCTGTGCTTTGACAATGACAGCACCGAAAGGGTTAGGGATATCGAACTCCTGTAGTTGTGAGAGATTGTCTTCATTGATGCGAATGGTCTTTGAGAAGTTCCGAGAAGACGGCGCTTCGATCTGGATCTTAATGTCTGTCACTTCCCTGAGTCGGGACTGAATGGCATATTCGATGAGTGCCTGCAATGCGATGACAGTGTCCTGAGTGGACGCCCAGCCCGTGTCGTACAGACGCTCATTATTAAGCCATTCGACGATCTCTTTCTGAATGACCGCCTGTTTCGAGATGTGAACCAACAGTCCATAGGCTGTCGTCTCAATGTTTGAGGCGTCGTATTTGTGGGGCAGTCGTGGCAACAGGAATGGACGGTTGTTCTCGATTTGGGTTTTGGGTGGAGGTATGGCCTCTCGGCCCCAATACCTCATTCCACTCACTTCTCGCATCTTTTGGTCCAACAAATTGAACGCTTCGTCGGTTTCGACGGAATTGACTAAACTTAAGGCATAGGAAGTGATGGCCAGTTCGTAGGGATCGTCATAATTGGTGATAATGTGAAGCATTCGTTCCAAATATCTTTGAGCTGCCGTTCGGGCGGTGGAGGCTTTGGCGCCGACATCACCCCTGAGGTCGCGAACCTCAGCTAAAGTGATGAGCACATGGGCTGTGAGTGAAATGTTCCTGAGGTTCGAGTGGTCGGCATATATTTTGGACGTCAAATTCATTCTTCGGTTGTGAGGGATGAGTGATGTCTCGACAAAAGCCCCTTCAGGGGTCTGAAACTTCAAGAGCCATGCGATCGCCTCCTGAATGATGTTGGGGTCGATGAACAGAAAATTCTCCCATTCCTGGAAAGTCGCCTTATGTAGAATACGGGCACAGAAGGCAGTCATCCAAACACTGGGCTTATTATTCCATCGGAAGGCACGGAACGACCCGTCGGTGTTCTTATAACTCAGTTGTCTTTGATATTGAATGTTGAGGTACTTAAACGCCTGCTTCTCAAGGTCTGAACGCCTCTGTCCTGTGAGGCGCAGGTAGAAAAGGGTATACATATTGATAGCAAAGTTAAACATGTTTTGTTCGGCGCAATCGAAAGGCTTTCTCAACATTGATGTGGCATTCATTGGCATATAGGGAAAGGCAGGTCCGACCACATCACCGAACACTGAGATCTTGGCTCTATTCGAGCCAAAGACATAACGCCTTTCCTGACGGTATGGTATTATTGGACTTTCGGTGACATTGGTTTCCAAGTATTTGATGAGATAAGCCCCCTGTGAGAGGTCGAGCACAACCGACGTGTGCGTGAACTGTGGTATTCCGTCGGCCTCTACTCTCAGTGTTTTGGTGACGATGTCTTTCGCGACCTGTGTTTTGGCCATCACTGTTATGTTGATCAAACCCAACCGTTGGGCCACTATTGGCATATAGACCACTGATGTCCGGCCCGGATATATCTGTTGATAGAGGACTGTTAGAGGACTCCATGTGAGGGACATGTATTAAAGCTATACCAAAATCAAGTGCTGGTGCTGTCCGAAGGATGTCCTGGGGTTATAGGACTGTATTGAATGGCAAACCAATTGTCAATTCATTGAATCAAAACCAATCAAATCGATGTCTGACCTGAACTCTGCCGAAGGGCTCGACGTGAACGAACTTGTAGTCCATAGAACGGGCCAACACTACTATCACCTCAATCTCATAGGGAAGGTAGTTGAAGATGGAGACCCTCACCCCTATCTGTTCCCCTAACATACAAACTGACGGCAACTCAACGTTCATATAAAAGGGTCTAACACTTGAATATTCGATATTCGACTGTTGAATACCGAACCCACTGGTGCTACTCATACCGAAGGCGCTGACAATCCACGTGACCGGAGCGTTAGGTACGGGAGCTTTGAATATATAATAACCTAAAGGCCTATAAAAGTTGAAACGTTTGAAAGAATCCTTTTTTGTAAAGTAATCTCAAACCCAATGTTAATGTCTTTCCAAAGCCAGGAGTTGTCATACAATCGCTGCAATCGATTGGTTCGACTCATCCTAAACTGAGCCAAATTGTATTCATCCTTTTCAGCGCCTGGATGTAAGATAAGAGACTCTAATGTATTTCAAATGCAAAAGTCTTGTACTTCTAATTAAATGTGTTTTCGCTTCAATTACTTATAATTAAGAATAGAGTGAAAAATATGTCAAAAATATATGAAATTATATTAAGAAAACATTTTTATGAAAACGTTTTGCATATATTCTTAACATATATCTCATTCAATAGTAAATTGTTTTCAGTAAAAGCCTTACAACTGCTCTCATCCGAACCGTCCCTACAGTCAAGTCTTCCATCGCATGTCTTTGACATGTGATAACAGGTGCCGTCCATACAGGGGAGGAATCCTTGTGTTTGATTACAATTATCATACTTTTTGGTAACGTTTGCATCGGTGAAGACAACCAGACCAGCGCTCTGTCAATAGACAACAAATAACCATTATTTTCATTCTTTGTCAAAACTTTCAATAATTTTCTAAAATATATATAATTTCAAATTTAATAACTTTTTTCTATAGAGATGTTTAAGACATGACTGCTTTGAAGGCCTCTAAAGTCGACACCAAATAATGGTTAGCATTGAGTGAACTCAACATCGCTTCGATTGACTTAAATATTGATTCATTGATTCGGAGATAATTCACAACTTTTTATTAAATATATTTTTTGCTGACTTCAGAAAAAACAATAAAACAGTGAATGAAAGGCTATTTTTTTGGTTCCCATTTCTGGCAATACATTCGTTTTGTTGCACTTCAAGTCTGAAGTCATTTAATTTGCATACAAATGACTTACCGGTAATTGAGTGCAAATACACTTCACATGAGTTTCGCACATAAAATATATATGAAATAAATTATATATTGTTTGAGTAAATATAGGGTTTTGGATGGCTTTGAGAATGGCTTCGAATCGCCTATTCTCTCGAATCTGACATTAAATTATATATTCTCTGACAAAAAGATCACTTCCAGTGAATTCACATTCATTTTGATTCATAAGGACTGGAACTCTAGAGACGACTATAAAACATGTGAACACATGAAGACATCACTGCTTGCAATGGGAGTAACCATAAACTGGTTTTCCTTTTGTTATCTTTCGATATATTCGACAAAATCTTTTCAATTATTTTATATAACAATAATTGAAATATATTTTCAAATCATATATTCATTATTTTCTTACTTCAAACGTCTTGTTTGCATCGATTCCATAGGAAGGGGCCGGAAAGTCAAGGAATCGATCGACTCTTCCTTCTCTGGAGAGCCAGAGATGAGTTAAGGTGCCGTTCCTGGCATTGACTGAATGGTCAAATGTGCTCATCTTCCTGAGGACGTCCGCGTAGTTTATTTGGTTTCCCACTTGTAATGAATACAAGTCGTTGTCGAGGGCCGAGAGGCCCACATAAGTGCCGGGTTGGCCCAACACCACCACTTCGATGGTGTCACCGGTTTTGTCTTTTCGGTTATTCAGAGTAACCGTAAAATTATTCCTTGAGATGCCGTCCACTGGAAATGTCAACGAATCGGACACTACTTCACCTCCACGTGCGATGTCGTATATGATTATAGTAGATGTCGGCGCCATTTCGGGGGACAAACTGATGGCAAATGTCTTTATAGAGGAAGTCATTTCCTCCCTTCCCGTAATGAGAATCATTCCCTTCGAGACGATCACATATGAGAATAACTTCACGTAATAATTGGTCCGGACGTGAAATATGATATATTCGCCAACTTTTGGCTGTTTAGTACTCGTCGAGATGTGGACCAACCTTTCCGTCGGAGAATAGGCCGCATAAGCCCTCAACTCCGGGGCCCGAATCGATTCGCCGTTGGCGTCCTTGAAGAAGGAGTCCAGTGATAAGTAGTGGACGTCTTCTAAAAGTCGTTTGTCGTTCAGATCTGTCTTTAAGTTGATTGAGATCTCCCACAACCCGGGGGTGACCAAAGACATGGGCACTTCCATAGGCTGTAAAGTTCTGGAACCGCTTCGATAGAACTGAATCCTTGGCCTGACCTCAAGTTTTTCATAGATCAGACGATCATAAGGAAGGGGCGATCCGTCGTTGAAGGAAACGGCGGCATATGCTTTGAAAGGCATGGGAGGTTTGAATACTTGTGGGGACGAACCCAACATTTTGAGCTTGACTTTGGAGCTGAAGATGTAGGCGCGCGCGTGACCTGAATATATCAAATTGAGAAACCTTTCGCCAACAAAGGCTGTGACCGTTATCTTCGCGCCGTCTATCGATGACCCGGCGCCCAATTGGTCAATGATCTCAGCCATTGGTCGTCGAAACTCATAAAAGCCTTTGAACTGAAAATCAAATATAAATATGAAATCATTTTTGTATAAATAATACGAAATGCAAACTCACGTATCGCTCAGTCGTCTCGATGGCCGGGCGGTCGTAATAGCTTTGAGACGCCGTTTGCTTATTAGACGAAACCAAAGTATATAAAATCGTTAGATTCCCGACCACTGGAATACCACTCGTGAAACTGAAAATAGATAACATTCAGATGTCATTAATCATTAGGACAGGGATGTGAAGACAGTGTCAACGAATGCTCACTTAGCCATTATAGAGCCGTATATATATCTATCCGTCTGGAGGAAGAGCGCCGGCATCGAGACATTCACTTCAAATCTTGTTTGATCTGAAATAATACAAATGTTTTAACAATATTTTCTATGTATTGATTAGTTGTGAAAATTCTTTGATATATTTTTGAATTTTTTAAGTGATTTATAGTTCTTGAAATTGAATACAAAAAATCAGTTTCAATGAAATATCGCTTTTAGATTAAAGGGTGCGAAAAGATTTTGGGAAAAAATACTTTAATCTATTTATAATCGAAGACACGTTTGGTTTAAATCATCAAATATTTCAAGAATTTTCAGTTAAAATGATTTTTATTTTTCATTTATAAAAAGATTGAATGTTTTCGTTGAAAATAAGTGAAAGAAAAACAAAACGAAAATAAATCAAATGAATGATTGAAAATATTAATAAAAATTATTGCTTACAGTATTCCTCGACAGCGAACTGTTTTTCTTCAACCTGTCCCTGAGCTATGACACGGATGGTCCAATTCTGGCCATAAACCAGTTGTTGAGACAATGGATACTCAAGACTTACAGCGCCTGAAAGTAATCAAAAATATAGAAAACCAAAGTTTGAAGAGAAAATTGATGGCAAATATTACCTAAATTGCTTTGTCTGGACAGCCATCTCCTCATGATATCCCCGCGCGGGTCAATCATGTAGATGTCGATGGCATCGGAAAACGCTTTGAGGTCTGTTGTAATTGGAATAGCCCTGAACCGGACGGTCTGACCCTGCATATATATAGGCTTATCTGTGTTGACGAATATAGTCATTGATCGCTGAGAAAACTCTAAGTATGTCTCGTTATAGAAGGCGGTGCCGCCCAGGACTCCATTCACATTGCCCTCCACTCTAAGCTTGTATGTCCCGGGTATAGAAGTTGGCGGAACTCTAAGCAATAATGTCTCAGGAATTCGTTCTTTGCATTCCTGGACAGATGAGGTCACTTCGACGCCATTCCTCTGGATCGAAGCCCTCGCAGTTATGGGTAGAATTGATCGATAGACCGTCACCGACACCCGATATACCTGACCGGGACGTATGGTCTTCGAGGCCAACACAAAGTATGTTCTGGGAAAATGAGTTCAAAATATCGATTATTACTTAATCTCTTATCAAAAAAATTAATTTAAGACATGTTTTTCAAAGTATATAAAAATATAATCAAATGAACCAAAAGTGAAATCAATTCATAAAAACATGTTTTAACTTATTATTAGAATTTCCTGAAATTTTCTCATAAGTAAATAAGTTATTATTGGATATAAAATAAAAGGCTTTTTGGATATTAGTTTCAATTTTGTATTTTTCAATATAAACCACTTTCTAGTCATAGAGTTTTGCCTCAAATCGTCATATATTTACTGTAATATCGATTGTGTTTAAGTCATACCTCTGAAGCAAATTCAGGAAAATGTAATAAAAATTGTGAAATTATATGAGTTATTCTCAGCTATGATATGAGAATGAAAGGCAAACACAAGTGAAGACCGGGAAAGGGAGATAGCGATGGAGGAGAGGAACTGTTGGGTTGGATATCTGTTCCCAAATCGTGTATTTAATAATATGAATATGATTTGGATGACAGTCGGGAATGGCATTAGACTTATGTTCCTTATGGAACCCAACAATACATCGGCTCATATATGAAAGCAAACTCACTCTTATCTGCCCTAACCCTCACTCGTGGCTCAGGGAGTGAGTGAATGCTTAGAACAATATATTTAAAGTCATGATTGCTATGTCGTGTTTGATGTTATCATTGGCCAAATTCAGGCCCAAAGTCGATACACAAAACAGACAACTCAACCATTTTTTACGACTCCCTTCTGAGTAACATTTGCTCGAAATTACAAATCAAAACATTATTCTCTTCTCTGCTCTTATTGTCTATTCGTGACTATAATTCATTGCATTTCTTATTAGTATTTCTCATGTCTTTAAATGAAAAATATTTTTTAAATACTTTTGCATTGAATAACAATTGTTTTGCTCTCTTAAGACACTGTCTATCAAAACATTGGACGGACTTAAAGTGAATCTATTTTGGGAAAAATGTCATTAAAGGAATGTTTAATCTCTTTGTACATAACTATTGGCCAACAGTTTATTATATGATATATTTTTTCACACATTCTTGTCAACGGGACAGGCGATTAGGAAGGGCTATATATAGACAGCATGTAACAATTGTTGGCGCCGGCATTTACTCCGGGCCCCAAATCTTTGGCCAGTTATAACAATTGAGAGAAGAGAAGTCAAAACAGAAGTTTAGGTTAAGAGAAGGGAGGGATGGCTTATAGTATGCTTCGATTCAATAACAATATATAATTTTTCAGTTAATATGAAATAATTATTTTGAAATAAATTATTCCTTTTTTGGCTTTGAATGTAAAAAATAATTATAATTATAGTTAAGAGTAAATCGATTTCAATAAAACAATAGTATATATGAATTCGTGATAACAAATGTCTCAAATATTTTTCATTTTATTAAATATTTTTCAAAACTAAAAAATTGATAAAATATTTATAGAAAGCCTAACAAAAATGTCTTTACCCTGAGTTGTTCCCACCCTTGGCTATCATTGATTTAATGGATTGACTTAAAGACAAAGCAAAACAATTTGACACCTTTTGCTTAGATTAAAGACCGCAATAATTTAGATAACAATTACATGAAAACATTTTGGCTAATGTTTTGACAAATTGTCTGATCTCTCAAAATGCTATTTAGTGTTTAGTTCAAGTATTTTCAAACGCTTTATATCAAAGAAGTCATGCCTTCAGGCAATCAATGAAATGGTTTGCAATTTTATATAGCATTTAAAGAATAATCTCTTTCTATGAAATCGATTATAAATATATGAATTTGAAAGATATGAACAAAAATATGAAAACAATTTTTTGCAAAAATACAATAAATATAAATATATGACAAAAATAAAACAAAACTCACGGCTCTTGTCGTATGAGATCACGGTTTATGTCGTTGTCGGTCAAACCGAAGTACTTTGACTGACATTCGGACGGATGGAACAGTTGGATAATAACCAGTTGTGAGACCAAAATGATTGATTGCCACCACATTCTGGCCTATAATGGGATCACAATATTGTAATTCATGTCAATCGAAGATATTGTCGAATGTAACCAATAATGAGATATTCAGACATTCAATGCAAACACAATTAGCTATGAAATGGAGGAGAAGGAGAGGGAACGGGAGGAAAGACAGACAGACAGAAAGTGAGTGAAAGTATAGAAAAAATTGTTTCAAATATTTGGTATTTGGCAGTAATCATAACGCGTGGCAATCATTGCAGGCATGGATGGAATGGTAGGGATTTTAAGCCATCATTCATTGGTTGTGTGCATTGAAGGCATGATCTCATCCAATGTGTGACAATGGATGCAATGGTTAGACGGATGAATGGATTGCAATTTATTTGGAAGTCAGTGTTTAGACTCTTTTAGAGCAATTCAGGGGTTTTTGAATCACTGTTGCACTGACTCACGGCTACGGAGTTTATGCCTGTGCTCCAGAAGTGCGAGAATTAAGAGCATCTATGAGTGCAAAACGAACCGCACTCTAAGTGTTGGAGAAGTATTTGAAAGCAAATTAAAGCCACATTTGGTCTCAAAAACTCAAAACAAAAATGCTTTACAAATACAATGTTTAGACTTCAAGTGCTGTGATGTCTGTGCGGACTCTAACCAACGGTTTCGGTTTCAGAGATTATAAGCTTTTTTTATTATAGAGTTTTGGTTTGAAAGCCAAGCAATAGTCGAGTCATCGGTTATTTCGCTTAAATTTAATTTTAAAATGTTTTGAAATTTAGAAATTATTCACTACCAGTGCTATACAAGAGCACAGAAGAGCCCTGTGCTGTATATTCATTCACACGCGACAAAAGTTTTTATTCTCTCCCTATGGGATGGGTGTTCAGCACTGGATGATGTGGTATATGGGGTTTAGGTATCAGTTTTGGGTAGAAAAAGATCAAAAATAAAATACTCGATGACTACAAAAGTGAACACACAATCACTATCGACGGCACCGACACATCCCATCCCAACATACAATGTCTGGCAGTAGTGAACAATACTGAGAGCCCGAATCCCAAACCGACAGCTGCTCTATATTTGCAGCTTTGAATCAAAACTCTTATCGACAATATTTTTGGTGATTTGCCTAAACTTCATAATAAGAAATGATAACAAATTTTTCTAACGACTACTTATCCACGACTTAAGTGCACTTCAATTGAAAACACAGTTATTGTTGTCGTAAAATATATTTGAATTTTAAAATGAATTCATTAATTATAATTCAAGTTTCCATTTATGTAATGGCATTGAAAGGCATCGATATATTGGTGAAGACTTTGTTGAGATTTGTTTAAAAGCAAAACCCATTAACAATGAAATGTCAGTTCATTTCTTTTATTTCACTCTCTGAGACATTAGTCTTCTTTCTAACGAAAATCAATGCAAACAAAAAATATCAATCATTTATAAAGCCTTTCAATGATTTTTGTACTCTTTTTCAAACAATTCTCACTCAAATAAAACCTGAAGTTTTGAGCATTAATTCAGTTATAATGTAATTATTGATCAAATAAACAGATTTCAACAGAAATATAAAAATTGAAATGAAATAACAAATGCAATAAAAATATTTTATGACAACTTTAAGCCATTTTTATTGCAATTTATTTCAATGCAAATGAGTTGAAAAAATAAAGTAAAATTTTGAATATTTTTTTGTTTTTTATATTATTTGTATTAAAAAGATAAGTAAAACAAGTCAATCATAGACTATCCCGGGTCACAAAGTTCCAAAAAAATAATTATTTAAATATATGTTAAAATATTTAGATTTTTAATCAAAAATCAACTCTAAAATGAAATTTGTTTTAAGAAAAAATGTAATATTTATTTAAGGCGACAAAGGATTCATTAATTTTGATTAAATACAAAAAACATTTCATAAAATAAAATGAAAAATATATAACATTTAAATCGTTTCACATATTTATATAAATATGAAAAGACGTGATGTTTGAAGAAATTTACAAAACCATAGATCACTTGATAATTATATACCTTTTAGACACAGAAAAACATATTGTTTACTGAATATTATGTTTAATAAAAAACTAAATTATTTTTCAATGAAAACCATTTTTCATTAAATAGTTTTAATGTCATTAACTTCTGATCCAAAGTTGAATTAATTCATCAATAAATTAAAATTTTTTGTCACGAATTGAATGAGATTTTTTGGCCGAGAAATTCAAATATAAATATAAATACGGAATAAAAATATTTTTCAATTTGTTATCAGTTTTTTGAATCAAAAATTTGTGAACGAATTTCCGTTCAAAAGAGAGAAGCATTCAATCAAATGGAGCCAAAAAATGATATATTATTATAATTGAAGCAATAATTCATGTAAATTAAGAAATGATTTTTACTTTTTTCAATACACATAATAAGTGATGCCTTGGAATAAAATTTCTTTATTAGCACTGAATGAGAATAAAAGAAATTATAAATAGACACAAAAAGTGGTCGAAAATGTTGTGAAGTTATCAACAATTTGTGAATAAATGCGAGAAAAAGGCATTAATTTAGTTGTCATTAAAATGACAGACATTTTATTGATAAATATTTACCAAACATTTGAACATAAATTTACTAAAAATTTTACTATAGAAATGATAACACAATAGAGAGATGAGAGATGAGAGAGAGAGAGAGACCGTCGAAATGACTGAACTGTTATTACAAGTTATGCCTAATAGAGAGAACGGGTAGAAAAGAGAAAAAATGAAGAAGAGATAAACCTATGTTCGGGTGCTCTCAACCATATCGATCAACAGTCAACCAAACAGTCCTCAAAACAGACACAAACTGTCGTCTAATTAATTAAATGTCATTTAAGACACAAAACTCACAATCAATTTGTGAGAAATGACAAACACTTTACGAAAAATACATTTCCGTTCATTAAATCAATAAATGAGAAATGTTTGTGAATTTCAATTAAAACACAAATATTTTGCAGACAATTGAATGTCAAACGAATTGAAAAATAACTGAAAATCATTAAAAGCTGTTTATATACAGTAATAGCGATTCACTTCATATAAAATCAAAACTATTTTTTATTCGCAAAAATGTTTTCATTTTATAATTATTTTTTAGATTCAATGCAAAGAAAATTCAAATGAATTAATACATCGGCTCTGGTTATTAAGTTGGGGCTCAAGGCATTGAATCAGCACTTTCTTCGTTAGAGGAACTAATAGGTAGTGCACGAGTGGTAGGCATTGCAGGTGTGGTATCCCTGCGCTCAAACACCTGCTCTCAGACGCATATCTGTGTCGTTACCAAAACATTACATCAAAACTATCCAAACATTAGACAAACATTTCAAATATGTTCTCACAATCACTACAGGTATGGAAGGGAAAGGCAGGCAATGGCTATCATTTGGGACAATCACGCAATCGGTTCAACAGTTTATCCATTCATTCATTGATAATTAAAGTCAAAAAATATTAAAATTCATTTTTATCTCAAATCATAACCTAATGTGTGGTCAAAGGAAATGAAGATTCAGTCACACAGTGTATGTGCTAATGAATGGGTGGCTCAAAGGAACGGAAGGTTTGGGTCATTCCAGTCAACTCATGGGTCAGTGTTTGGTGTTTGAGACAAAAGCAAAGGAAAGGACTTTTGAAGATATGTTTGGAAAGGTTTGGGAAAGACAGGGACAGGCATTGAATGTGAATGAGCAAGGTTGTTCAGAGTTAGGCTTGTTTTGAATGCACTGTAAGCCTGTGTTGGGGAATGGGCGCGGTTTTGACGCCCGGTTAGTAATTCCAGTCATTATTATGGCATAAAATGTGTTCAAAATTATAATAATTGATGAAAAAGTTGTGACAAAATCAAAGACTTACTTTTGGGACAATATTTGGCAAAAATAATTGCTTTTAACACAAGTGTTTCAATGGGAATAAGTCTTCAGTCATTCTCTTCACTCATTATTATTATGTGTTTTTTTGATTATAAAAATTGTTTGAATTTTTTGATATCACTTTTGAATACATTTATTATGAGATATCAGAATAACATTGAATTGAATGAAAAGTGAATTCAAAAACTTATTAACAAATTGTTTGAACAAAAGTTGATCACAAGTTTGCTATACCAAACATTACTGGCCATTCAGTGAGCACTGATGTCTAAGCACTGGTAGAAGAGTGTGTGTGTGAAGAATGTGCTATTCATACACAATATTATGAACCGATTTTTAAAGAATACTAAAACGTAGTTAATTGTTGAGATGGGCAGTCGAAGCCCTGCCCACAGT
>JAQIXR010001325.1:0-13407 GCA_034700825.1 Quadroppia sp. Gr-Ori-00064
GTCCATGAGTTGTGAGTTTATATAAATATAATTTTATACATATCTATCAAAGAGATAATCATTGCATATATTTATATCGATTAGAGTTTAGTTATGCACTCTTGGAGTTAATCGGAGTCAGAAAATAACCAAAATTAAAGCCCAGCCCAACTTAAAAGCTGAGCACAGGTAGGGATAAGATCGGAAAAAAATATATAAAAATTCAAATGCAGAGAATCAAAGAATAAAAAAAACTATTGATATTGGATGTGATAACTGGTTCTCAAGAGGTTTACAATTAAGATATTTTTTATTTTTATTTTATATATCTCTGAAATGCGATTAAAGTTATAGTTAATACTCTGTGACGATTAGATCCGTTGCCCACAAACACCAACCACTAAGTCATACATCAATTCAAAATCGCAGTATAATTACTGATCGTCTCTAATACCGGTGTCAACTCAGGTATTAATTGCTGGCAAAAAATATTTATTATAAATAAAAATAAAAATAAAATTTTTTTATATCAACGTTTGTTTGCATCAAAAGTTAGGGACAATTATTTGGAGAACATTTTTGAAAAAACTTTGGACTCATTTAGATATAAGAGTTAATGTTTTAACTAATTTAATGACAATTTTTTATCTCAAGTTTTGAACTAAACGTCTTTTTTAAGAAATAAATCCATTAAATGATTTTTAGCTCAAAAATGAAATTAAAATTTTAGCTAATTTTTCAGTCAATGGTTTTTTGCAATCATTTCCTATTCATTGATGGGAACGGCATATCTCTAGTACTGTATTTGGGAGTCGACCCAAACCTCTTCATAAGACATAATTTTATAAAAACACGGATTTGACTGACAAGAGAATGCAATTGCACTCTCGATCTCTCTCCCATTCCTCATCCCAGTGCTAATCGTATATAATAAGAGTTGAAAATAAAGTGATTTTTTTTGAGCAAAAAAATGTTTACAAAAAAACTTTAAATTTTTTTCTAAAATTAGATACAAATGAATGAAAGCTTTGGAAACATTTATATGTATTTAATATTTTTCTTTTTGGTAACTATTCTTGTATTTCGAGTGTTTGTTCAGAGGATCGGTCATCAGCTTCTACACGTCTGGCCCCCTACCGATCCTCGAGACCAGCGCCGAATCGCTGAGAGGAGGCATAAGACGAGAGTCTAAATGATAGAGAGTCTCAAAAAACGATGAGATTTCTTATATTCATTTGTCAATCAGCAGTTAAGTTGTGGCACAGGTATGGCCAGGAGTTTACGTCTGGTTTGACTCAATTCACATAATTGAATGAAACCGAGAAAATGAATACTTGAATACACTCTTAGGTCTTGAGAGCAAAAATACCCATCACTTTGTTTCCATACATGTGTCCAATTCTGGCCATTATTTTCAATGCTATACCAGCGCTCATACAGTGCTGGCTATTAATACTAAAGCACAGAGACGTAAATTTTACACTTTAGGCATGTATTTGCGATACGAATATTGAACTTATATTTGTTTTAAAGAGTAGTTTCTCTTTATATTTCAAACACAGACAGCAATAGTTAGCGAATAAAATATTATTGAATTCCAACGTTGAGAGAGAGAGAGAGAGAGAGAGAGAGAGAGAGAGAGAGTGAGAGAGAGAGAGAGAGAGAGAGAGAGAGACGACTATACGAATGCTAATCGCCTCCAGACATCCAATACTCAAAATCTCTTAAACTGTTTTGTGAACAGCAGTCGAAAAGAAGAAATAAATTTTTAAATAAAATTTGGAAAAAATAAAATGAAGTAATTTTTTTTATATATCAAATAAAATTTCATCCCTGGGCACAGCACAGGTATTATGCGACTAAGCGAACGTTCGCTTAAAATACATACAAATATAAAATATATGTATGAATGAAATGCTTTATAAAAATATATAACATTTTAAATAAAAATAAATTTCGCGAAAAGTACTACAAAAATATGAATGATGTTGTCGTGGATGAGTTGAAAGCACATACACTTTAATACGTTTGCATTTCATTCACCAATTGATGGTTTGTTTTATAATGACTTCATATATGACATCAAAAATTATGAACTAATATATATTGAAACCTAAATCATAGTTTTGGCCATAAATATATCCAGTGTAAAATTAATTTATAGCATCAGCACATACACACCGGCACTGGTAGGACATTAAGGTATCTACATATTGAGGGTATGTATGATTTATGCGATAATGAGTGGACTTTAATTGCCATTAATTTAATCGAGATTTTGTTTATAATATTTAATGTAATCTCGAATTAAATCTTAAAAATTCAAAAATATATATAAAGAAAATTATGTAAAAGTTTTTCATTTAATACATATTATACACCAAAACGTCTAGTGCTCGCATATGGTAGATGTCTGGTGTTGATGGACTGGTTGTTACCAATATCCAGGTTCTCTATTTTTATATAAAATTTTTAATTTTCTTAATTACTCTTCAGTATTAAATTAAGGGGCGATAGGGGATGGGGAGAGAAAGAGAGATTTTGATGCAAAACATATTTTTTTAATTCGCTCCCATTATATATGAGCCGAACATTCAATATATTATGTTTTGAATAGAAATTAATTTTAAAATTAATTTTTATTTATAATTCAAAAAGAGTTTAATAAAAATAAAAATCTATTTTTGAAATCCATTTTTCATTCATTTATTTTATGAAATAAAAAAAATAAAAAATTTATAAATATATTTGAAAACAATTAATCATTGATTGAAGAACTATTGAGAGCACAGGTATTATAATATTTTAAGGGCTAACGAGAGAGGTGTGCATGTGATTGTGAAACAGATGTGGTTCCTAACGACCCCCTTAACTATGGCTGGCCTTTGACATGAAATAAGGGGCAAATTTTATGTAATTTTATACACAATGTGTAAATTGTGTAAAATGTTTCGATATTTTTCTTATTCTTTATCTAAAAATAGTGATTGTGTTCACTGCACTAGCATCCAGTGCCCCTCTCAAATGCCAGCCCTCCTCCCAAACTATGTATCACAAAAAACGTATCCCAATTCAAAACTGTTGATGCGTTCAGAGGCACACATGAATCCTAGGGGTTGGGCTATAAGACAAATCGTTGTAAATGTACTCTCACTACACTCTACTCCATTCTACCTGTGCTTTCATAGAAAGGAACAGCAATTTTTTACGGCCCCAAAATCCTGACTCCACAGCCCTAATCGCTCGGTGCGAGTGTGTATTAAGAAGAATAGCACCGATTGAGAGAAAAATAAAATACTGTAAGTATTTTGCAATATTAAAGCACTGGTAGTCTATGTGTGAACGTCTTGTGGGCATCGAATGTATAGTAATTTTAAGCTTAGAGTCACACCGAATGAGCAGAAAATATATGTAACAAAAAAATACATTCAATTGTATTCAACAATAGATAAAAGCGTTCAATCCGTGTGCGTATGGCTGAAGGGAAAGGACAGCCATTGTAAACGGCCAGTATGTATGCAAGCCCTGCTCAGGTAATCCTAAAAAACAATGTAATCTAACCTCCATTGCCTCCCGTGGTTAGCATTTCCACAAAAAAAAGTTATTTTTCAATGCATGTAATGATGCACTCATTCACTGCTATTTCTATTATTTCTTACATTTCGTTATTATTATTATTTATCTTCTTTTGTCACACATCGGGAAAGGGGGGCAAAAAGTCTTATCGCATACATAAGACAGCGCTGGGCTCTCACTATCACTCATTGGAGTCACCTCTCATTGATCTTCGCATTCAAGTGAATATAATTTTCAATTAAACTTTTTTTTAATACAATTATTTCAATTCATTTTATTTCACCATTTATTACATTTGAGGCAAACTTTTTATCTCTCATTCACTGATAAGTCATTGAATTTTTCATATAATTTATTGTTTGTATTGTTTTGTTGTTTTTTTTTGTTTCAAATCCTATGAACTTATTTTTCAGGGGTAAGACATTGTATGTATTGTATGGATTGATCGCACATACCAGTGCTGAACATCACAATGGAGGAAATTTTTATGAAAATCTTTTTTCCTTCCATTCCCATACATATCAGTGCTATCAATCTATTGATAGAAAAGTCAACTGTTCTTCAAAAGGGAAAGTAAGTGAATGTCTCGAAAAATGTTTATATAAAAGACGTTTTTATTACATAATATCAAAAGGCTTTTGAATCAAGATTTTCACAATTGTGTGACCTTTCATACAATGAAAGACAATGGACTCAACACAAGTTGTTTCACATTTTGATTTAAAAAAATACTGTTTTTTGATTTTTTATAATAATTATTAAGAAAAAGAAATAAATGAAAAATTTTTGAACGAAAAACTGTCAGCAAAGAAGAAAAAATGAAAAAACTTTTTATGAATTTAACGACACATTAGAGCAGAGATTATGTCATCTCTTAAGACAAAGGCTTTGAGTGTAAGTAAAGAATAAAAATTGATTAATTGCTTGAAAAAAATGAAATTTTCACAACAATCATAAATTGACGAAAAGTTTTATTCGCAAAAAAATATTCCAAAACTTTTTTTGTTTGTTTAACGATATTTGAGATTAAGTTTTAATTTTAATATTCATAATGAAAAAAGACATCAAAAAGTGTCTTAAAATTAAAGTTAATTTACAACAAAAAATTGTTTTCTTTACTTCATTTAAAAATAATGAATGACTGTATTTCAGGAACAAAAATATTCTGTAATTATATTATTATAACTTTATTATCATTTGTTTTTTTACGGAACAGTCCTTTTAAGTCACAAATAGTCTATCATTATATCAACGATTGTCTTAAGTGTCTCAAACTGTCTAAATCTCTTCACTATAAGACTGAGATATTCTCTTCAATTAGTATTTCTTTTCGGAAAACCATTTATGGGATTATTATATAATACTCGCGAAAGAAGTGAAAACAATTAATCGATTGTAATCTCAGTTAAACTTTTTTTTTGATAATATATAATATTAGAAAAAATCATTTTTGACTGAAAACAACACTAGAATTAGTGGCTTATTTCGGCTCACAATTAGGGGCCAAAAACATGGCTAATAATACCATTTGGTGTATATATACATAGATTTTGTGATTAAGTTTGTAATTAAATTTGAATGTGTTATCAAAGGCGCTATTATTCAATGCCAACCAATTTTGACTCCTTTTCCTCCCAGTCCCATGTGTTTGGGACATAAGGCAACAGAATATAAAATTAATTTTAATCTAAAATTTTATGCATTTTTTCATTTAAAAATTGAACTCAAAGTTCGGAATAAAAAATAAGAAATATTACAAAAATTAAAATAACATTTAATTTGAATCACATTTACGACATAAGAGTGACTGATATTAGTATTAAATCACATTTAAAACTATTTTCGTAAACTTTTTTATTATTTTTGTGCTAAACATCGAAACGTTTTCTTAATCTCTGCATAACTTTAGATAACTCTAAACCAAAACTCGTGAATAATCTCAAATGTGTTTTACTTTTTTTTTACTCTCATTTATGAGTTATATTTTGGTTATCGTTGTTTAATATGAAGAGAGAGTGAGAGCACAGATAGTGAGACAGCACTGATAAGGAGTACCACCATTCATAAGGATCGGTAGATTCAAACATAGCTTTACTTATTTTTTGTTGTTATTATTGTTAGCGAAAGAGAAGAAAATAATAATTTGTGAGAGAATTGAACAGAAAGTAAGAGATGAACGAATTTTTGCCTTTCATATGCCTGTGCTCTCTGTCTATACTGACTGAGCGGCTGATGATTATGGATCTGGTCATGCAATGGCATCGTTTAAAAAAGTGCACTGTATCTAGACTTATATATTATGTTTCACACTTCTCTCTCTCTCCCTCTCCTTCTCTCTCTCTCTCTCTCCTTCTCTCTCTATCTCTATCGCCTTCTCTATCTATTTCTCTCTCGTCTCTCACTTTAAAAATACTACTTTGAGAGAGAGAGAGAGAAAGAGAGAGAATTTAAAATTGTTTCTGAATTTTAAAGACATTTTTTGACTACAATTTTTTGACTTTTTTTCCATAGAAAAAAATCACAAAAAAATGTATAATAAATACAATGATTTGAAAGTAAAACAAAAAAAAAATCAAAGTATTTTCAATTCTTTAATAGACTATTGAAACAAATGAAACAATTTTTTCAACACAAATACAAACAAACAAAAAATCAAATATTATTCTTGATATTCAGTACAGCAAAAGGTTTGCGCTCAAAATGAACTCAACGATTGTTTTAGTCGAGAAAAAGAAGACAACAATAAATGGGTTAAGAATTCAACAGTTATTACAATCAAAAACCAAAAAAAAACAAAAAAATTCTAATAAAAGTACAGATATTTATACATATAATATAAAACACACATAAATTTCAAGCGAAATAAATAAGCAAACAAATTATGACACGAGTTATGAATAGCGTTTAAAGTCAATCACAAGTCATAATAAGAAATAGGATTTTCTGTATAAATAATTCACTGACGAAAAAATTCCGTTTAAATTATGTATAAATATATCTGAGTATTAAAAACACAAATAATTTTTTTTTCTCTCGTTTTATACATGTATTCATTTACTTAACATTCAGTTGCAACGAGTGTTTGAATGTTCAAAAATCTCGTAAACCTTTGACGAGAGAGAAGAACAACAAAAATATCGCAACAATTTTTCGCTCATAAATCCATTGCTTATAATAACACATGTTTTGTGTATTCATTGCATGAATAATAAAGAGTTATATTTTGTTTGTCCAAAAAATATTACATGTATTTAGAATATATCGAATAAACCCCTTCGATATTATGCCACACAATACCCCCCCTGCTAATAACAGGGGGTCTGTTTTCATACAACAACAACAATAATAACCACGATTTGATTGTTACGAAAAAAATATAAAATAAAATACATTTCCTATTGAAAAATACCATAAAATACACAGAAATATTATTCTCTAAATTCAACTTCCATTGCCTTTCCATCGATTGGAACGGTATGTATTAAATAGCATTGACTTTTGAGCACTCAATGAAAAAAAAAATCAATTGATTTATATTATCAGAAAAGAAAAACAGTTTTTAATTGATTTTTTTCAACAATAAATCCAATCATTCATTGACTGCTAATTTGTATTGAAAGTCAATACGAAAAATATGTGTCAATAGTTTGCATATTATATTCCATTCAATCATTATATTTCATACACACATACACACACACCTGTGCGCCCCCGCCCTATGCCATTGGACAGCATAGTAAATGATCACTGACTTGTGAGTGTATCATACCATTCCCTGCCCTGTCCTCTAACACCATAGCACCAACAGTTGGTTTTTTGTGTAAGCATTTAATTTACGATCAAATCTTCTTTAAAAAGCCATTAGAATTATTTTGCTTCAAAAATATCGCCCCTTAAAAAAGGTCTGTGCACTCTCCGAGCACTGGTATGTGTGGTGAGAGCACAGGGCGTCATTCAAACAGTATGTTTAACTATGGAAATAAAAGCGTCTTTTGGGCGGGGAATACACAACACAGCGATTCCCTATGCCATCAATTGGTCTACGAATTGATATCAACAGTTGATATCACAGTATATGACAGGGGGTTGTTGTGTGTCGTTCGGGTGCTATACTTTGTGGACAACGCCTTACGATTTTTTTCCTGTTTCAAGTGAAAAGTGTTTCTCAAATATGGAGTAAAATATATATATATAAAAATAATGGCTTTTGAAGAATGTTTGATATCCTTTAGGCCCCCCCACTCTCTAGGCCCTGGCATGCATACTATTAGATCATACCTGTGCGAGAGGACAGGCTATTAGTGGCCCTGTCCGCTATCAGTACTTGTTTTTGGTGCGAATGCATACAAAATTGTGGGAAAAAATATTTATACACTTTTTTCTCTGTGGCACAAAAAATACAACTTTAACTCTTGATTTATGTCGAGCTTAAGGGTGTGTAACCACTGGCAGAGAGCACAGGCAGATTGAGATGAGATGATCCACAGTTACCATTGCCATAGAGGGAAAGACATGCAGTCGTTGGATGTGATTTAAGGGCAGAGATGTATGGATAGGGACGAAGAGAGGGAGGAGAAGGGAAAGAGAGATTTTTTTCTCTGTTTGTCTTAACTATTGTATATTCAGTGCATATTATAAGCCATAAACCCCTTAAAAAAAGGTTTTCCTTTTTTGAGGTCAGGCGTTGTGTTCAATGAAAACAAAAATCTCTTCTCTTATCTAATTGTGTAATAAAAAGACAAATGAAATAAAAGTTATTTTTTTTGCTCTCATATTATATTAAAAACAAATACAGAAATCAAAAATTCAAACACAAAATACAAACCGAAAAAAAATAATTTATAATAAAAACTTTGTGTTTAAAAATCATATGTTTTTTTTGGTTATGATTTTCTTTCAGTGCTATCATTGAAAACCACTTTTTCTTCACTTGTATTACAAATAAATTTTATTATATTTTTTGTTATACTTTGAAATTAAACCAAAAAAATAAAAATTCATTTCATCTGAAAAAGTAATTAAAAAATACTTTTTATTGGATTAATATATCGTTTTTTAAAGCGAAATATCATTTGTTTTTTTACACACTTTTTTATACAGAATTTTGTTTGCATTCAATGGTTTTCATTGCATTCACAACTCATGCCTTAATATTACAGTACAGTAAAAAAACTGTAATAATAATAGTGTTGTTTGTGTTGGAAAAAAATATTATATATAAAATAATAATAATAAAAAACATAGATTTTTATCACATATTATCAATCAGTGTATTTCCTTCACATAACAGTTTATGTGCCCCTTTCCCTTCCAGGCCTTCCTTCGACTGGTGACTCAATTTTTTTCTTATACTCTCACTATATATACGGGGTATAAAATGAAGCATAAAATTGATTAAATATTTTATTTATGAAAATATTATTCAACAAAAAAAAAGAGTATTTTTTTCACAAAATACTGTTATGAGTGAAAAAGTCCCCAAAAAAAGCTGTCATTTCTTTCTTCCCTGTCATTCATCAGTCGATAGCACAGGGATGTGTGTGTAGTGTAAAGGTATCTCTTCATCAAAACACATGCAACCCATTGAGATGTCAGGGCTTTCATTGCCAAAAAAAAAAAATTACTGATACGAAGGGAAGGGAAGAGTCGTGTATTATATACGTAGAGCCGCACCCAATGGTAGAATATATGCCAATATATACACAGATATAAAGTATATATAAATTGCAATAATTTTTTTGTTGTTCACTTTTTTTCTACATATCTTTCCTTTATTTTTTCTATTCATTCGGGTTTTTAAGCACATGTATATCGCAGAGCATATGCCCGGTTAGGTCAGACCCCCACGGAAAAAACCCCCCTCACCCCTACGGGTGGCAAGGCGTTGGTCACAGGTGTGGTATATGGCATGGAATGGTATCTAAATATACATACATTTTTTTGATTGCTATTATCATACTGTTTGTGCACATCGCAGCACACACATACCCCTACTAAGGGGGGAACGCAGGGGATGGGAAAGGCATCTGAAATATACAGATGAGACAAATATCACTCTCATATCTATCTCTCTCTCGACATAACTGTGCGATAATTAACACTCTTTTTCGCTTAACGCGAACTTTGCTATAAGAGAAAAAAAGTCATATCTATTAATAGTGAGAGAATATTCTGTACTTTGGTTTCGATATTACATTTATTCCTCTATATATCGCTCCCAGTGTATGCACAGGGAGTTTGTGTATGTGTGTTATCAATTGCACAATACTTTTTTCGTTATATTCATTTCAAGTGATATCAAACACACTTTGAAACTCGAGTTTTATTTCAAACCCTTTTTTTGTTATAAATTTTATGTTTTAATCAAAAGTTTTTTTGTTTTTGAAAATTGTTTTCACACTTAGAGGTAAGGCTTATGTCATCTCCTTCTCTCTCTCACATCGAAACTCTTTGACGTAAATGTCATTTCATAACAATTATAGCGAAATATAACAAACAGTTAACGAAAAAACAACTACTCTTTCCATTCATTGTAATCACATGTGTTTTTTTGTCTCCCATTTTTAAGCATGAAATTTGTTTAGCATTTATTGAGACGACAAATAAATAGCTATTATTTTTGTCATGTCTTGTGTCATGACGTCTATGTGTGTGACACCGCCCGACGCTGCCAACAGCACAGGCCATTATACACATACACTAGTGTATTACATAACACACATATACCTGTGCTTGTTGACATAATAGGATCGGGTATATATATATATGTTATTATGTATTTTCACCCTAACAATCCACACCCTAATGTTCAAACACACCATTTGTGACACAAATCAATTGATAATAAAAATTATTTTATTTTTTATTATTTATTTCGATTTGTTATACAATTTTCACATGAAATTCAAAGTTAATTTTCTGCTAAAATTCAGCGCAAAATTCAATAAAAACTATCGATTAATATATAATTTCATTCGTGATATCAATTCATAATACACTCAAAGGTATATATAATGTAATAATGATTTCAAATCACTTTTATTCATGCGATTATTATATGATTTTTATCTCTAATTATCTATCATTTCTCTCTCTCTCTCTCTCTCTCTCTCTCTCTCTCTCTCTCTCTCCCTCCCATTCCCTCAAACTCCCTGTTCAAAAATTGAATGACTGAGCGATCAATTTGTTTAATAAGTTTATAATTTTTGTTTAAGTCCTTCGCCCCAAAACACAGTCATTTTTAGTGCACATACAATATCTCTATCGAATACCAGGCCTTGAAATATGTATTGAGTTTTTTTTTGTGTGCGAACAGTGAATGTCTATTCAATTACATACACACCTATTATATGATATGTTTGTCTTCTGTGGACTTAAATCAAAATTTTATATATTTTTTTGCAATCATTTGCAACACATTTACATTGGAAGGGAATTTTTACGCTCACTTCATGTCTGTTCAGCCCCTGATCTATCGATATATAAAATAAACATTAAGTCTCTCAAAGTCTGATAAGTCGACAGATATTTAATATACAATAAAAATTGATATGAATTTCATATTTCATGAAAAGAAATATTTATTTATTTTTTATACGAAAATTATATACAGTTTTATTGAAATCAATATCAAAAGTCATAGACAAACCCATAGCCTATGCCATGGCATCTGATTTGCCCTAAATATTACTATTCAATGAATTTTCTGCAAAATAATTCAGTCCATCAAATGCTGACAAATATTTTTCTCACTTTTTTTTGAATGCAATTCAAAAATCAATTCAAATATCAATTCAAAAATGAATGCAAAAATGAATGCAAAATATATTAATCACTAATCAAATTGAGAAATAAAAGTCTCTCTCTCTCTCTCTCTCTCTCTCTCTCTCGATTTTAATTGACCTCAAACCACTTATAAGGGGGGAGAGAGCATCAGCTGCACTGATCAGTAGCTAAGGGGGCGATTCTGATTGAAAATATTTATATTGCATTTGCATATAAAAAAGACGATATTATATGCGATAAAAATCAATCGCTTTTTCATATAATAAGCGATAATAAACCCCCTGATAATAAGTGGAGCATAAAAATTGCTACCCCGCACACACATTTATCTCTATTCCGCCCCCTTTATTATCCATTTATAATAATCTCTAATTTGTGTTTATATTTGACTTTATTTTTTCACTTATAATATGTTTTCAGTCATTAATTATCTCGACTTTTAGTATATGTTTTGTATTTATTTTTGTGTTAAAATATATGTGTTTTTATATTAATAAATCTTTTTTTTATATTTTCTCAACCATTCATTCAAACTGTATTTCAATGTATATGTTATTTTCAATTATATATATATTTCTCATCTCTAATGAGCTTTTAATTCAATTCATTGCTTCAAAAGAGATATTTTTTCTATTAATCATTGAATAAAAATATAATTTTCTTATTATTATTATTTTTTGTACACTTTTTGTGAAGAGAAATATTTATTTATAAATACGAAACACTTTTTTTTGTTAGAAGAAATCGTTAATAATATCCTTAACTATCATATGATATATAAAAACATATCTAATATTTTAATTGAAAATTAAAGTCAAAATCAATTAAAATCAGGAAAAACAACAAAACCAAACAAAACATAAAAAATATAATCAAATATTTATATAACGAGAGAAAAAAAATAGTTTAAAAATATATTATTTATTGAATTTTTATTTATATGTTTTTTTATTTATATGTTTTTTTTGGTAAATGAATTTCAAATGTATTGTTGAATGTATTTTTGATTTTTTTTTCTCTCCGTTAATAACCAGTAATTTATTTGATTAGAGAGAAAAAATTCCCCCTTTTTTACCATCAATACACATGTATATTTTCCCCCTTCGAGTGCAAGCAAAAAACAAAAAAAACAAATACTCTTTGCGGGCAGAAAAGCAAACGTAATATTAATTACATTTAATACTTGTTTTTCATTATTATTATTATAATTGATATATATTTTTTGATTTTATATATTTTTTTTTCTATTAGTCTTTGCTTTAAATATATGTTATTATTATTATATAATTCGAGCGAAAACTACACTAAATAAAACATATAATTAATTATCTCTTTATTTATATCTCATTCATTCATATTATATATATTCTGAACGAGTTTTTCTCTATTCATTCCCCCATTCAATACATAGCACTCTATTATAACAACAGTTTGTCACTCAATATTCAAACCGAGCGTTCAATAAATCAAACGCTGATCACATTTTCGGCCCTAATATTCAAGTAGTGATTAATAATTGCGCTGAGAATTAGTGATGTAATGATATTATACACCGAAAAAAAATCAAATATTTTTCTTCACTATTAGTCTATGAATTGAAAACCGAATGAAAAAAAACTCCCGGATTATAATAATTCAAAATTCAAAGCCTTGAATAATGAATGAGTAAATGAGTGAATGAAATCAATTACAGTCTTGTGTATGGGTTTTGTGTGTGTGTATATATTTCAAGGGGTTTTACCTCATTTGAATCTCTCCCCTGAAATCTATATGTGTGCTATTTTTCAAGGGGTACAAAAATATACTGTATTTTAATTTTTTTATTTATTATATATTTGTTTGCATTTTAATCTCAAACGACTGTTTGTGTCACAAATCTCTCGCCTTTCTCTCTCTCTCTCTCTCTCTCTCTCTCTCTCTCTCTCTCTCTCTCTCTCTCTCTCTCTCTCGCTCTTAAAATATACAATCGATTACATTATGACTGAAAACAATCTAAATAAAAATGTTTTATCAAAAACTCATCCAAACATAGAATAACTTTTTTTGTGACACAAATATTACTGCAAA
>JAQIXR010001326.1:0-13401 GCA_034700825.1 Quadroppia sp. Gr-Ori-00064
ATGTCCTCTCATTACAAGACGTCTGAAATTGATTTTATTCAACGGATAGTCAATTGTTTGGTATTTAATTTGTTTGACATATTTTAATGAATGCAACGTTTGAGTCATATCTTGATAGTGAACGACATAACCGCTAGCAAATGTTGCCGCGGATATAAAGCTTAAGGCGCCGACACAGAGCCTAGGATTCATATAAACATACGTCGCGTCGGCAATCAATTCTCGAAACCAATTCTGAATAAATATTTAATTGTTTTAATGAAAAGAATATTAAATTTATAAAAACCAAATATTATACAAAACTATGTCATTATTACATCATCACGAGACGGGAACGGGAGGGAACGGGAATGAGTTGTTCAGTTACGGGAGGGAACGGGAGTCAAAAATTCATGAAAGTCCTGACTCTAACCCATACCTTGTTTATGAGTGCACTTAATACACATTCCATCGCGAATAGGATGTTCAGAAACCGTATTATAATAAGAATTATATGCCTTCTCTTACTCTTGTATCCAATAACGTACGCATCGGTCGTCTCCGACACAGTCAACATATAGTGTTGACTAAATAACTCCAATCTCTGCAATGATTCTCTCAACATATCATTCAGTTTCATTATTTCCAGTTCCCTTCTGTCCAAAAGAATCGAACACTTATTCTCTATCTTTAGTGATATTTTCGTGACTTTCGTTTTCTTTCGAAACATTGTTATAAGTCTATATAATTTGTGTACGCTTTCAATAATAATCTCAAACATATTTATGGCTTTGAATGTGTTTTTTCGTTAACAAACAACCACTCAATGAATGAATTTATTTATTTTATGATAAGACGGAATAAAACATAAACTTTAGAAATATTTTCTTTTAATTATTCCATAACGTAAATAAATGATCGCTATTAATACATGTATTGATCAAGGTGACATTTATATTAAAATAATATTACGAATTATTTTTTAAACCTTATTAACATTGAATACCAAACCAATCGATATTGATATGAATTTTAAAAATTCATTTCAAATGAATAATTATTTTTATTCGTGAATAATATTCTATTCAATAATTTTATAATAAATTGATTTTATAATGAATTGAATTAATATTTTATGAAATGATTATTGAAATTCATGAAAATAAATTTTATTGATTGAATGAATGAAATTAGTGTCAAACACGTGGATCACTCTATAGTTTATAAATAACTTGTATTTTGTATGTAATTATTAGTGATTTATTTAATAATAATAATTAAATTTCATATTCAAACTCATTAACGGAGAAATAGTTGTGTCCCGCAATGTATAGGTATTGATAGCCATATCAATTGTCAAAAGCAAAAACTGTTATTTTGTTATCGAAATGTTTTTTTTTGTATTTATAAATAGATTGCAACGAATTGATAGCATAAGGTGTGTTCCGAAGCATTCATGAAAACTGCTGTACTTTAGTTTCTCCTTTAGGAACGACTATTGGAACGACTGACAGTTGGAAATAATGCTGTAAACCATAAATATTACATTTAAAAATCCATTGTTTATTCATAAATTCTATGTATTAAAACTCTATGAATGCATATCAATACAAATGACCACAATTTTTTCATGTAATAAATGTTCATTTGAAAACATTTTTATGTAAATGTGATATTTGTTGATATAAGAAAAAATGTAAACATTTTTAATCAATTATTTGAATTCAATAAATGTTGTGTAAATAAATTTTTTATTGATGAACCAACGTGGCTTTGTGATCCAGTGAATATGACAGCAGGCATGCATATTCATCCAAATTTCAGCCAAAATTCAGCCAAAGCATTTACAGTATTGATGTGTGTGCTATATAGTTGAGAGAGGGGATGTTGTGCTATGTTCACTCTGCTGTGCTATGGTTTATCCATATTCTACGTCCTATAATCTGCCCCCAAAATACAGTCTGCTCACGCCTGTATGACAGCATTGAAGGAGTGTATGATTTATTAATATTAGACATTCTTTTACAGTTTGTATTAAAATTGTTTGTATCAATGATAACATTAATGAAAATATTTGTGAAATATTTAAACAATTTAGTCATACGATAGACTGTATACAAATTCTAAAGTATCATTGAAAATATACATCACATCTTATTTCAAAAATAATGGAACAGTTAATCATCACTTATTTTATTATAATATAATATTAATTAATTTGGTAATTACGTACACATTCTTACAGTTTGTTTAGCAATATTTGTAACTACTTTTCGCCGATAATTGAATAGTATTATTTGTGACAGTTTTTAATAAAGATATTAAATTTATTTTAGATAAGTAATAAATACAATAATTTAGCTTAGATTTAAAAATTGAATTTTTTTTATATTTCAAACATGTGTTTTTCATTTATCAATAGGCACTCAATCAATGAAATTATTATTTGATTTCGTGAATTTGTTCAAAAAATGTAGAAAATCTTTAGTGACTGAATTGAAGTGAATTCAGTATTAAATACAGTGTACACAACATACGCCCATGTGCAAAACTATGTACGACTCAAAAGAATCGCTGTCATTTGAGTTTTTCTTAACCGATTCTGAAAATTTCTTCGGTATTATACCAAGGATATATTCTGGTTTCTTAGTCTAAAAGGAAATAAAAATATTGAGAAAGGTAAAGGAGTGGTAAAGATTTGAATAAAAAGTCAATTTTTCAATTAATAAATAAATATGAAAATTGTATATACAGTATATCTGACTTGAGTTCAAAGTTGCTTTACATTAAAAACCTATTGAAATTCATTAAAAAATTGACTTTTTATTCAAACCTTTGCCACGCCTTTACCTTTCTCAATATTTTTATTTCCTTTCAGAGTAAGAAACCAGAATATCTCCTTGGTATAATACCGAAGGAATTTTCAGAATCGGTTAAGAAAAACTCAAATGACAGCGATTCTTTTGAGTCGTACATAGTTTTGCACACGGGTATATACTGAACGAGAGTTTTTGTTAATACTAAAATCAATAATAATAACAACATTTATATCAAACTCATTAACAGAAAATAGTTTTGTCCCGCAATGTATAGGTATTGATAGAACTCGTAGTTATTCATTGGGAACAAATCATAGCAATAGTATCCAATGTCAGGTCCGGACAAACGCTCGATGAATGACATGATATTTAGTCTCATTTTCAACGGAATTGGTGTTTGTCTTCGGCTTAGATATGACAGAAGAAGTGGATATGATTTATGGGCGGCATTATTGATCCAGGTGCTTACGAGATTCAGTAGCACTATCGCTAAACAACCTGTCATTAATAAAAAGATTGCAAATATCTTTGCTATTACTGTACTGTCCTTATGATGGCTCGAGTATAGAACCATAAGTATGCCCGGAGTGGACAAGTAGTATATTATGAATACAATGCATCGGAAAAAATGATTCAATTTTTTAGTCATTTTCTGCATATATTTGTGTTCATTAATAGCATTGTTTAACACAATATTCGCATAACTTGTATTCAAATCTGTTTTTATCATTAATTCAATTCTTTCATTAATTTCATTGAATTTCATTGAATTTCATTATAAGATACGATGAAGTGAAATACCAAATGGTTGACCCGAAAAAAGCAATAGAATAACTTTGAATGATTCCCACTTATGCTAATGTGCTAGTACATATTATTGATATAATATGCACGTTAAATTCAGGGTCAATATATGCGATAAATTCTGCCGAATTGAGAATAAATGAAGATATTATTGATGTCAAATAAAATGCATTAAAGAATAAATATTTTCCCACAAAATATCCTCTAATTACATATCGTCTGAAATTGATTTTATTCAACGGATAGTGAATTGTTTGGTATTTAATTTGATTAAGAAATATAAATGAATGCAACGTTTGTGTCATATCTTGATATTGAGTGACACAACCGATCGCTAATATTGCCGCGACTATGAAGCTTAAGGCGCCAGCAAAGAGCCTCGGATTCGTGTACACATTCGTCGGATCGGCAATCAATTCTCGAAACCATTTCTGAATAAATATTTAATTGTTTTAATGAAAAGAATCTTAAATTTTTATAAACCCATACCTTGTTTATGAGTGTACTTAATGAACATTCCATTAAGATTAAAAATATCAGAAACCGTATTATAATCAACATAATATGCCTTCTCTTACTCTTGTATCCACTAATGTACGCATCGCTCGTCTTCGACACAGACAACATATAGTGTTCAATAAACAACTCCAATCTCTGTATTGATTCACTCAACATATCATTCAGTTTCATTACCTCCAGTTCCCTTTTATCCATTGGAAATGTCTTCAGTGATATTTTCTTGACTTTTGTACGCTTACGAAACATATTCCTAAACGTACTCAATTTGTGTACGATTTCAACAATAATCTCAAATATATTAATGGTTTTGAATGCTTTGAATGTGTTTTTCGATAACAAATAACCACTCAATGAATGAATTTATTTTATGATAAGACGGAATAAAATATAAATTTCAGGAATATTTCCGATTACTTATTCAATTGCGTGAAAATATGATCGCTATTAATACATGTATTGATCAAGGTGATTTCGAAATTAAAATAATATTACGATTTATTTTTTGAACCTTATTAACATTGAATGCTAAAACCAATCGATATTGATATGAATTTTGAATATTCATTTCAAATGAATAATTAGTTTATTCGTGAATAATATTCTATTCAATAATTTTATAATCAATTGATTTTATAATGAAATGAATTAATATTTTATGAAATGATTACAGAATTTCGTGATAAGAAATTTTATTTATTGAATGAATGAAATTAGTGTCAAATATGGATCACTCTATAGTTAATAAATAACTTGTGTTTGTTTGTAATTATTAGTGATTTATTCAATAATTATAAATAAAATTCATATTCAAACTCATTAACAGATAAATAGTTCTGTTCCTCAATTGATAGCCATAGCAATTATCAAAAGCAAAAAACTGTTATTTTGTTATCGAAAAGTATTTTGTATTTATAAATAGAATGAAACGAATAGTTAGCATAAGGTGTGGTCCGAAGCATTCATGAGAACTGCTGTACTTTAGTTTCTCCTTTAGGAACGACTGAATACGTATTGGAACTCATGAACGCCTATCGGAACGCATAGACCCCTATCGGAAACCATGAATCTGTGATAAAACTATTATTTACATACACTGTGCAAATCCACTCTATTTATAAGGACTCTATGAATGCAAATCATTACAAATGACCACAAAATTTTTCATGTAATAAATATTCATTTAATAACATTTTTGATCAATTTTTTCATAAGTGAATGAAATTCTAAAAATTATTTATATGAAAAATATTCCAAAAATTTTAATTTGTATTTTATTTTGCTTTAGTACAGTATTTTGGAGTAACATTTTTTTAGCGAATATTTCAAGAAAGTTAAAATAAATTTCAAAAAAATTATATAATTCTCATACCCAAAGCTATCCCTTAATCTAAATTCATATTAAAATATCATCATTTAAAAACATATTTACAGTTGTTGTAACAGTAAGTCTATTTACAGTTTGGCTATTAGTATTCCATGTATTCTTGATTAATATATTTCTTAATATAATTTCAACATTAATTAGAATTAAAATAAAGCTTTAATTAAAATATTTTCATATTTAGTGAATTCAATTAAAGTGAAATTAAAAGTATTTACATTAGATTTTTTACATTAGATGTACTATAGTATTGAAAAATTGAATTTAAATTTTAATATTATCCTAATTAAGAAATCTTAATTAAAAGTTAATTTTTGTTGACGAATTTTCTTCCAGTAATACTTCCAAATTTTACCAAGTACACATTTTGTAAGGTTTAAAGACTTTATTACAATTTGTAATTTATATTCACTTCAAGTTTGAGTAAAAAACAAACTTTTGAAGACAAATACAATAGCAAAGTGAATAACGTTTATTTACAAATGATATTCGTTAAAAAACTTTCAAATTCTTTTCAAAAGCGTCTCTTTTAAGGAACAATTATATCAGGGGAGAATTTTTTATTTGTCTGTCTTTTGAATTGTAATTGAAATAAATTTTAAAATTCATATACAAAATGTTATTTTTGGAAATTCAATGAATATTACAAATATTTTATTGTGTGAATCAATTATTATATAATCATTTCATAAAATGTTAGCATAATGTGTGGTCCGAAGCATTCATGAGATCTGCTGTACTTTAAATTCTCCTTTAGGAACTACTAAGGAACGAGTGAAAGCCTATGTAAACGCCTGAACCCCTATTGGAAAGACTGAAATTTGGAAATATTTAATACTGTTGAAAAACAATGTTGTGAAAATATTTTTTTTCTATGGATTAATTATCCAAACAATTTGACAGTATTGAATGAAGTGTATGTTTTATTAATATTAGACATTTCTTTACAGTTTATATTACAATATTTTAACAAAAATCTTTAAAAGTTTACAATAAAAAGTCACAAAACATATAATTAAATTCGTGATAGTCATCACACTATCACATTACAAGAATAGTTTCTTCTGTATAGTTTCAAAATTCTATTAAGTATTTCGAGAATTTGTTCAAAAAATTGAAAAATTCTGTGTAAAATCGGTGTTGAATTCAGTGACGTTTGATTTATTGTGTATTAAATAAAATAAAATTCATATCAAACTAATAAACAAAAATTAGTTTGTACTATAGCATACTGCATTTTATATTTAAATTTTTACCTTGCTAAACATTTTATTTTACAAACACTCTTTTCAAACCAACATTAACTATGAAAATTTTATTTTTAAATACACTAATTAATTCAAAACTACAGTATTTACTTATAATTGGCAGAAATAATAGTGAAAAATGATTTTTTGATTTCATTCTTGATTTGATCACATTTTGTGACAATTTTATCAAAACTTTCATCCCATTTGTGGAACCAGTATTACAGGAATTTTGCATTTTTTAACATTAGATATTTTATTACAGTTTGGACTCAAATACAGTATTTTTACAAATATTTATTTTAATTTTTTGTTTGTTTGTAATTAATTACAAACTAAATTAAATACAAATTTGTGTTGGCAACTAAATTATTCAAGGTTAGATTTTTTTATTTGTCGAAACTTTTGAAAGGTAATCGAAATAACTTTTAAAAATAAATACCTTAACAATAGAAATGTAAACATTGATACACCAAAAGAGTGTAAGATTTTTAAAAATATCATTACATTAATAATTTTATACGTTATTACAGTTGTCATAATATTGAGAAAGTGCTGTCAAAATAATGCATTCACAAATACCCTGTAAGCAATGTCACAACAAAACTTTCAAATTCATTTCCTAGGCCACTTTTAAGGGGCAAAAATTTCAGGGGAAAATTTCTCACATTATCACAGTTGTAATAATGTGTGAAAATTCTGTCGAAATGAAGGAAATTTGGAAAGTATGTCAAGTAAGGCAAAAAGCAATCGATATTTTATGCGTGAATTGGAATGACTTATAAAATATATATCAAATGATAATTAGTTTTATTCGTGACTAATATTCGTTAAAAACAAAGAATTTTTATAATAAAATGTATTTATATCTAAATATTTGTTATGAAATGATTACACGATTTCGTGATTGTTTTTAACGAAGAAATTCTTTATTGATTGATTGCAAGTGAAATCAGTGTTGAATACAGTGTATACACAATAAAATAAATGAGTATTTTTGCAAAAATTATATTAAATAAAGATATTTAAAAAATTACATTAAAGTCATTAACAAAATATAGTTCTGTCCCGCAATGTATAGGTATTGATAGAACTCGTTGTTATTCATTGGGAACAAATCATAGCAATAGTACCCAATGTCAGGTCCGGACAAACGCTCGACGAATGACATAATATTAAGTCTCATTTTCAACGGAATTGGTGTTTCTCTTCGGCTTAGATATGCCAGAAGTAGTGGATATGGTTTATGGGCGGCATTACTGATCCAGGTGCTTACGAGGTTCATTGACACTGTTGCTAAACCACCTGTTATTAATATAATGATAGCAAATATCTTTGCTGTTATTGTACTGTCCTTATGATGGCTCGCGTATAAAACCATAAGTAGGCCTGGAGTGGACAAGTAGTATATTATAAAAACAATGCAACGGAAAATATGGTTAAAATCTTCAGTCATTTTCTGCATATATTTGTGTTCATTGAAAGCATTGTTTAACACAATATTCGCATAACTTATATTCAAATCTCTTTTTAACAATAATTCAATTCTTTCATTAATTTCATTGAATTTCATCTTAAGATACAATGAAGAGAAATACCAAAGAGTTGTCCCGAAACAAGTAATAACAGCAGTTTGAAAGAACCCCACATATGCTAATGTACTAGTACAAATTAACGATATAATATGCATATTAAATTCAGGGTCAATATATGCGAGAAATTCTCCAAAAATGATAATAAATGCCCCGACAAATAATGAGAAATAAAATACATTAAACAATAAATATTTTGTCACAAAATGTCCTTTCATTACAAAACGTCTGAAATTGATTTTATTCAACGGATAGTCAATTGTTTTGTATTTAATTTGATTGACATATTTGAATGAATGCAACGTTTGTTTCATATCTTGATAGTGAATGACACAACCGATAGCTAATGTGGCCGCGGATAGGAAGCTTAAAGCGCCGGCACTGAGCCTTGGATTCGTGTACACATACGTCGGGTCGGCAATAAATTCTCGAAACCATTTCTGGATTTATAAAAATGCATTTTTAATGAAAAACATATTCTTCAAACATATATAAACCCATACCTTGTTTATGAGTGCACTTAATATACATTCGATTGCAATGAAGAATAACAAAAAACGTATTATAATCAATATTACTTGCCGTCTCTTACTCTTGTATCCACTAACGTATGCATCGGTCGTCTCCGACACAGTCAACATATAGTGTTGATTAAACGACTCAATTCTTTTTATTGATTCTCTTAGCATATCATTCAGTTTCATTACCTCCAGTTCCTTTCTGTCCAAATGAATCGTTCGCCCATTCTCAGTCTTCAGTGATATTTTCGTGACTTTTGTACGCTTTCGAAACATAGTCATAAATCTATTCAATTTATGTTCGCTTTCAACCATAATCTCAAACATGTTTATGGTTTTGATTGCTATGAATGTGTTTTTCGATAACTAATAACCACTCAATGAATGAAAATATTTTATGATATAAAACAATGAAATTTCATTTTAAGGAATATATTCTATTAATTATTTTATTGCGTGAATATACTGTATGATCGCCTGTAATATACACTGTATTTAATGATCAAGGTGAGATTGAAAAAATCTTATTGAGTGCAAATCAAAGAATAATTAGTTTTATTCGTGATTAATATTCTATTCAATAATTTTATTATAAATTGATTTTCTAATGAAATGTATTTATATTTTATGAAATAATTACACAATTTCGTGAAAAGAAATTTCAAATACAATATACACTCGATATAACACAACGAGTGTTTTGAGTGTTTTTAAATATAATTTTTTAAATGATAAAAAAAATCTCAAAAACAATCATTCTTTGTCTTCACTGAATGAATGAAAATAATATTTGAAAATAATTTATTTATTAATAACAAATGAAATCCGATTTAAATACAGAGTACAATCAATATAATAGACGAGAGTTTTATTTTGGTTATTAATGCAATTACAATTATAGGTTACTTGCAAATATAGTAACATAATAAACTGTAATTTCAATCAATATTAAGGTTTATGTCATACGAAAAATCTAAATAAATGTCAAAAATTTTGATATTTAACATTTGACATTTTGACTCAAAATGGAAATGAGAAAAAAGAATATATTTTTTATATTCTGTATTTAATGTGATGTTTATTTTAAGTAATTTACGCATAGAATTGTGCAAAGAATATTGAAATAATGCAATGAAAACAAACTTTATTTTAAAACAAATTTTATTAAATACAATTAAAAAGATTAAATACTATTCTGTTAAGACGAGTGAAATTTCTTGAGTTAAATTAAAATTAATTATAACGAATATTCTGTCACTCACTCAAAAGAATCAACAAAACGGTAATTAAAACCATTTTCAATTATAATCTCTATTTTGTATAATAAAACAAACTGTAATTTCAATCAATATTAAGGTTTATGTCATACGAAAAATCTAAATAAATATCAAAATGGAAACGAGAAAAAAAATCGTTTTATATTCTGTATTTAATGCGATGTTTATTTTAAGTAATTTACGCATAGATAAAATTCTGCAAAGAATATTGAAAACAAACAATTTTTTTAAACACAAATAATTTAGGTGTAATTAATTAAAAAAAGCTTAGTTTTTCTTCAACAAAAAAAGGAGTCTTTTAGCTTTGTCCACATCTTATATTCTATTAGACATTTCATATGACTGTAAACTTATTTTAAGATATTTACTCATTTATTACTTTCTGCAAACAATATTGAAATAATTCAGTGAAAATAAACATTTTTAAATTTACATAAAAATAATTTTTACAAAACTTTTTTTCTTCAGCAAATTATAGTAAATACGTATAAAAAAAGTCGTTCTCTGACTCTACCTCTTTTATATTCTCTTAGACTTTTCATATGACATAAACGGTTAATATTGATTGAATTTACAGTTTTTGCTTTATGACAGATATTGTAATAGAGATTGTAATTGAAAAATAAGATTTTATATACAGTATTAGTAAACACTGTATTAGTACATCAAAAAATTATAAATAATTATAAAATCTTTTATTCTTGAATTTGTATTCTTTGTCCAATTTTAAAACTTATAAATCTGTTGAACATTTAAGCCAATCTCACATGACTTTCAGAGTTTAATTTATAATGATGTTCCATTGATTGAACAAACCGATATACAATTGTAAAATAATAAAAATACAGTTTTATTATTGTTTTTTTATGTGAATATAAATCACACCTAGCTCACTAAAATAATAAATATAAATATAAACAATTTTTAAATATAATTAATTTTTAATTTCTGTCGGAAAAATGAATTAAATATTCGACGAATATTTTAAATAAATTTTTAAATATATTCTACGAGATGACTATCCCCTGGAAATACACGATTTATAGTGAGCCGGCATATTTTACACATGGGTTTGATGTAAGAACCCATTCTAACTAGGCCAATCCATGTCAACACGGTTGACAAGTAGATCTGTGGCCATCTGTAAGGCCAGCCTAACCGCATATTCAATGAGCAAAAAGATGAACAAAATATACTGTATGTGTATTTGAATTTATAATAGAGTTTAAATTCAGCCATACTGTATATGCGGGTGTAAACAATAATTCGCTCAAAAATGACAATAACTGTAAATATTCTTTAATTAATACAATAATTATATCCCTTCTAAAATATGTAATTTTTTGGCAAAAAAAATATAAGAGTAAATATGTAAAAGATTTTATTATTATTGACCAAGATGACTTTCAATTTGATATACCATATGATATATTAATGTTGATTTTAATACAAATTACAGTTTTCCCTTTCATTCACAAATCGATTACATCAGAAAATAAAAACAATTTTAAATCTACACAAAAATAGTTTATGTGTAAATAATTACAAGTTTAGTTTTTCTTCAGAAAATTATAACAAATACTGTATGTATATAAAGAGACACTCGCGGTACTTCCACTTTTATATTCTATTAGACATTTTATATGACATAAACGTTAATATTGATTGAAATTACAGTTTCTGCTTTATAATAGATATTTTATTATAATAATAATAATAATATTTTATATACTGTATAAGTGATTAATATAATATTATTTGTAAATATTTTTGTTGTTAAAAAATTGTTTAATCAGAGAATTTATGAACGATTTTCTCGAATCCAAAAAGTATTAATAAATAATTATAAATTCTTTTATTCTTGATTACAAAAGTAAATAATGTACAGAATATTAAACAATAATTTGATCAAAAATGACAATAACTGTAAATATTGTTTTAGTTAATACAATAATTATATCCCTTTTGAAATCTGTAATGTTTTGGATAAAAGATCTGAAATCTTTTGTAAATGAATAGCAAAATATTTATTAAATAAATTATATAAATTATAGTCATGGTATTTGAAAAAAATTTCAAAATATTTGTATAAATTAATCATTGAAAAAATAGTTCTAAAATTTTTTCTTAAAGTTTCTCTATTCTTAGACCGTTTATCCTTGGTTCCCCCTGCACAGCCTTTCCAACGGATACGGCCAGGAGTAGAGGTTTTCACTCAAAGGTATGTACCACTAGGATAGGGTCACAGTTTTAAGAGGACACCCCTGAACCCTCCGAGGACTGTCATATCAGTGGTATATGATCAGTGTTCTACCTAAAGTTTCGACCCTAGGTTGAGGTCCGTGGACAGTCTAGCCCCAGTAAGCCTTCCCCATTTCATCACGCCCCTTAAAGGGGGTGACGAAAGGCGGTGCACCGACCGGGGTTCGATTCCACTCCCCTTAGCTTTGGTTGCAGGCACTTCAACCACTATGCACTGCCTAAGGGTGCTATTCTTAGACCATAAAGTAAAAGTTTTACAAAAAAAAATTTGTAATAAAAACAATATTTAGTAACAATTTTATGGTTTGTGATAAATGCGAAGAAATTATATTTGAAAAGAATAATTAATTTGAAAAGCAGTAAATAATTTATTCAATTTAATTCTACATTAAAATTGAATTTAAATTTGTATTTATTTGAAAAAATATTTTTCTTATGTGAATATTTGTTAGGGAAATGTTATAAATAGATTCAATAATGTACCAAATTTATTATTATATGAAAATTTGTTTATTTTAAGCACAAATAAGAGTTTTTATTACAGTTTTAGTGATTGAAACTATTTTATATAAAGTACAGAATTATAAATAGGAATTCGCTCTTGGAATGAAAACAACTGTAAATAAGATGATATTATTTAATATAATTTATCCATAAAAATAAATTTATTCAAATTTGGAAGCATTCATCTTCTTATTTTCATACTTTTTTTTCATAATCAAACCGATGAATAGTTGTGTTAAACATGACTCTGGCAGCAAAAATGGGCACAAGAATAAAATTAATTTTAAAATAATTATTTATAACTTTTATAAAAAAATAAAAATCTTTTTATTTGTATCAATCATAAAAACTGTAATAAAATCAATAATTCGTGTTTCATATAAGAAATTATAAATTTATAGTAAATATTTGGTCAGTGACCAAATACAGTTCGGACTCGATTTAAGAAATCAATCGGTGCTGACAAAAAGTTTTACTTATATCGAGTTTTTACTTAAAT
>JAQIXR010001327.1:0-13388 GCA_034700825.1 Quadroppia sp. Gr-Ori-00064
CTCTCTCTCTCTCTCTCTCTCTCTCTCTCTCTCTCTCAACCTCTTCACAACAATCATTACTCTCATAATGATTATCACATTTATATTTGCTTTTGATTTCAAATTAAAGTGTCTGATCGATAGACTATATATACCCGGGTATAATATATGTCTGATAAGACATTGGGTGCCAAACAATAATCCTGAACGAGATTATTGAGATAAATCGCATCTCACAAAAAGTTGAGCAAAAAAAAATGTCATTTTTCTTACACAATATATAACTGTATTTTTTTCGCAATCAATTTCTCGCAAACATTTTATTTATGACTTTTTTTTATTAAGTTTGATTTTCCCCTCTAAGACGACCTTGATTGCCTTTTTATTCATCCATTTCCCCTGCATGTGTGTAAGGTGTGCACTTTGCACCTTGATACATTTCATTCAAGCCAAATATAGTGTGTGTGTTTGTGTTGTATATCTGTTCTCGTGTTTGAGTAATAAAACAAAAAGTTTTTTTTTTCTCTCTTCTGAGACAATGAGGAAGAGATATATATATCAAACGCAATGTGTTTTTTATCGTCTCTTATATGAAATGTTAGACAAAAATATAATAAAAATAAATGTTTGAATACATTCTTCTCTCACTCTCTCTCTTTCAATGATAACTAAGCGTTATGTTTAACAGTCCTTAGAAATCACTACTCATTTACTGAAATTCTCTCAATTCAGTTGACATTTAAGACACTGTTAGACAAGAATATTGAAAATACCAGACATTCCTTGGATATTATCAGTGGTTTATATAGAAAGTCATTTCAATATAAAGTGCATTCAAATTATAATTATTTTTTTTCATATTTGATTTTTGTGTTTGTATATCAAAAACCCCTATTGTTCAGCCCCTTTGCACAATGATCCAGGTGCTGCCCATTGTATTGTTTTTCGCTACATTTATATCATGTTTGTATCAAAAACAACAGTTCTTTTGTTACTCTCTTTTACCGCAAAAAACATTATTCATTCATTCGTTTTTGATTTCTTTGATTTTGTTAGCATTGATACCATACGCGGCCTCCCAGTGCGACTACTCGCTCATCAGGGGCTCTGTGGGTACGGCTCAGTATAGCATATGCGTGGATGGCGTCGAAGACGTACGCGACTGTCCGCCATATGCCGTGTTTGACGGCGAGAAGTGTGTGGGCACACCCTTCCAGTGCCCCCAATCGGAGGGCACATTCAGCCACGCGGACAGTCATCTCATGTACTACGCGTGCAGAAATGGTGCGCCCATACGATACTTCTGTACCACCGGTCAGGTGTTCAATGGCCAGTCATGTGCTAATGTGTTGGTGCATATGATCAGTAATGACCGCAGCGTTCGCTACATATTCGACTGTCCCAGCGATGGCACCTTCAAAGACAAGGACAATCGACATAACTATATCGTATGCAAGAATGGCCAGGCGTTTGTCCATCAGTGTCCGCGAGTGGTCGTCGAGCAGGACAGGTAGGGTATGGGATGTCAAACACAAAAACGGTTTTATCATTTGAATGACAGTCAACAGAATTGGACGAAAGTATTCAATGGCGACAATTGTGTCACTCCCTATGAGTGCCCGGAAATACATGGCATGAAAAAGCATGTGCTGATGGGCTGGCAGTTATACAGTTGCCACGCGGGCCAACGCTATCACCATAGCTGTCCCGATGGCCAGTCATATAACGGACAGAAGTGCGAAATGGATTTCCTAATACAAAACCCATACAAATGTCCGGAAATTAACGGATATTTCGCCAATCAATACAATGAGAGCCAATACTACCACTGCGTGAACGACATGCCGGCGCTCATGGAATGCCCGGCCAATGAACGGTTCAGTGGCCACTCATGTTTGGCCGTACGTGTGATGAGCTCAGATGGCGTGGCGCCCGTACGCACACATCACAGACTGATGGACGACATCATCACCGATGAGGACACGGTTAGAACGCAACGACTGTCCCCTACTTTCCGCTGTGTATACGACGGCGTGTTTGCCGACCCCAGTAGTAAAACCCGTTTCATACTATGCCGTAATGGACGGCCATATGTAGAACAGTGTCCAATAGTAGGCGATGGCCGCAAGCGCTGGTATGAGGTGTTCGACGGGCGCCAATGTGTGGCACCCTATGATTGTCCAGAAATCGACGGCACGTCCAAACTCACGCCCAACGGTCGGGTGTACTTCCAGTGCTCCAACGGTCAGGCCGTGCAGTTCGTCTGTCCACAGGGCCAGACATTCGACGGCCAGTCGTGTGTCGGTGGGGAACAGATATACTTTCGTTGTCCTCATAGCGACGGCTTATACAGACATCCCTCAAACGACAGAGAGTATTACGAGTGCGTAAACTATCGCCCGGTGCTGAAGGCATGTCCCGCGGATGCCAGATTCGACGGTCAGTCGTGTGTCGATTCAGGACAGACACACTTTCGCTGTCCTCATAGCGACGGCCTTTACAGACATCCCGCAAACGACAGAGAATATTACGAGTGCATAAACTATCGCCCGGTGCTGAAGGTATGTCCAGCGGACAGCACATTCGACGGCCAGTCGTGTATCGATTTGGGACAGACACAATTTCGCTGTCCTTATAGCGACGGCCTATACAGACATCCCGCAAACGATAGAGAGTATTACGAGTGCGTAAACTATCGCCCGGTGCTGAAGGCCTGTCCCGCGGACGCCACATTCGACGGCCAGTCGTGTGTCGCTTCGGGACAGATATACTTTCGTTGCCCTCATAGCGACGGCCTATACAGACATCCCACTAACGACAGAGAGTACTACGAGTGCGTTAACTACCGGCCTGTGTTGAGGTCCTGTCCCGCGGATAGCGTGTTCGATGGCCAGTCGTGTTCGGGAGGGCACGTACGGCCCCACGACCACTATAGGCTCCTGGTCCACAATAGGAACATGGTCGAGTTTGAGTTCAGGGACAAACACATTGTCGATACACTCAATGAGATCGAACGCAAATGGGATCGAGTGATCAGGGATATTGTGGCCAAGTAGGGGCCGGCGCTACGCTCTATATATAATCCGGGTATTAATTATGAAAAATACAATTGAATTCAATTATAAAATGAAATCTTTTTTTGATGTAAAATAAATAAATAAATTTTTTTTTCTGTCGAATAAAAACAAAACAAAAACTTTTTTATTATTATTGAAATACCCCTTAATTTTGGTCTCATTTTCATTAGCGTTGAAAATGTTTATCAGTTTTGAAACAATTTTTTTTAGGAATTGATTTTCAAAAACAAAATTCTTGTTTTCATTCACTGATTGCTATCATATCTAAGCTATTGATTATATAACTGTCCTTTTCATGACAACCCCCTTATCGCTACTAAAACCCCACCCTTTTTTTCGCTACTGATCCTCATCTTCATTCTCGTCATACTCTTCCTCCTCTTCCTCTTCATAACGGCCGACGACATCTTCAAACTGCTTGATCTCGGCGTCTATAGTGGACGGCGACTCTGTGTCAGCGCCTGTCCCACCGTCTGTCCCACCATCACCACCTTGGTCAGCCATCATATAGGGCGCCGGCAGGATGACAGCCCCACTCGTCAGCGACTGATAAGACCTAATCCACTGTTGATTTTTGTCGTCCCAGTTGTCTATAATACGCATACCGTTCTGTATGGACTCCCGTCGGTCGACGACCTTCGGGTTCGTCTTATAATGCCAGGGGTCGGACACACAGCACAGGTGCCGCTCGTCGTAGACGAAGCCGGGCGAACAGCGCTTCAGTGCTGGCCATCCCTTCTCGCACTCATAGTATAGATACGGATGTCGAAGATGTTTGTAAAGGCCGTAGTCTTTCGGGCACCGGTAGGGTCGGACGCATCGTTCGCCGTCGTATATTCTCATACAGTGCTTTTGACTGCAGGAACAGTAGTCCTTATAATCGGGATGATTGACACAAACGCTTTTGTGGCACCTGTGCAGAGGGTATCAAAATGCAAGTCATAAACAATTTTCTAACGTTCCCAAAGAATAGGACAGTTCTTAAGCGCTGGTGTTTGAACCGTTAGGCACTGGTATGACAGAGTGTTAGCACTGGTATGACTTTGAATAAGTGTTTGAAAGTTAGGAAAAGTATCAAAAATTATTTCCTATCCTCTGCTCATTCACTATATATTCAAGTTAATTATAAAGGGGTATTTCAAGACTTTAAGGGGGTTTTAAGGCTTTTAATATTCTTAAGGGGTTTTAGACATTTGATTGACATTTAGTAAGTGTTTGAAATTTATAGAAAAATATTTATTTTTGAAAAAAGTATCGAAAAAAGTTTACGGCACCCGGTATTCCCAGGTGGTCTCCCTCCCAAGTACTAACCAGGCTCGACGCTGCTTAACTTCGGTGATCGAACGAGAACCGGTGCTTTCAGCGTGATATGGCCGTAGACGTAAGCACAGGGATGGGAACTGGCTTTTATGAGTGCAGTACACTTTTAAGTACTCATAAGACATGCGCTAATGCTTTGCACAGAAGTTTCACTTCATATACAGTTTAAGTGTATTTCGTATATCTTAAAAGCCATTCCCCATCCCTGTGCTTACGTCTACGGCCATATCACGCTGAAAGCACCGGTTCTCGTTCGATCACCGAAGTTAAGCAGCGTCGAGCCTGGTTAGTACTTGGGAGGGAGACCACCTGGGAATACCGGGTGCCGTAAACTTTTTTCGATACTTTTTTCAAAAATAAATATTTTTCAATAAATTTCAAAACCTTTTTTAAAAGTAAAACTAATTTCTAAAATCCCTTAAGAATTTTAAACCCCTTAAAACTCTACATTAAAGTAATGAAATACCCCTTTAACTCTGAATAAGGGGTAATTCACTTGAGCAGAGGTTAGGGAATGCATAGCAACGTCTACTGACCTGTAAATGGCATTTGAGACACATTTATGTTGTTTTTGATCGAAGACTGTATGACAGGGACAGGACATACACGTCCACTCATTCTTACGGCACTCGCAGTATTGGCTGTTGTTGAGCGGGTTGGGAACGGGTGTCTCCGGACAGTGAACGGGAAAGACAGTGACACAGCTCTTGCGCTTCGAATCATATCTATGATTGAGAGGACAGGCGATTATCTCACAGCGACCCAAACTCTTCTCATATGTGTAGCCGTCGGCACAGGTAGGCACAGGTGCCTCACAACGTTTGGTGCGCTCATCATATCTGTAGTCTTCGGGACAGCGCTATTGGAAAGTAATGTTTTTTTTTTTCATCAAATATTACATTAATTATAAAATGATTTCAAATTCTTTGTGTTTTATAATCAGCCCCTGGATTATACACCCGTCCCGGGCTGCACACATCCGATACCTACACAGGTTTGGGTCCTTTCCTCGTAATACTGGTCATATGTGCAGACCATTAGCGATGGCTTTCCATAACAGCACTCGTAATACAACGTCCTGTTCCTGGGATGGGCGAAAAAGCCGCTCAACTTTGGACACTCGAACAGCTCTATGCAGACGTCGCGGCCGTCATACATGTACCCGTGGGGACAGTGGCGTACGTGCGCCACACCATTCGTGCACTGGTAGTAAAGCCTCTCATTATAGTCGTGGCGATATTTGCCGCTCAGTTTTGGACAGTCAAACGGCTCACAACACTTGTGGCCATCGAATATCTGATAGGACAAGTCGTCGCCACTCTTAGGACACCGGCGCAGATACGCCTCGCCATTCGCGCACTGGACGTACGAGTGCTTGTCGTCGGGGTTGACGAAATCGCCGCTCCGTTTGCAGTCAAACCGTTGACAACAATTGGCTGTGAATTACGAAAAAATGAAAATACAATTCAAAGACAAAATATAAAGTGATTTCAATTCCAAGTGCACCCAAGCTTTGGGTCCACCCCTTCACTGACCATTGGCTATGACAGCGGCTATGACCACGAGTATGATCTTGGTCATCGCAATGTGATTTTACGTAACACAAAATTCATGAGAGAATAAAAAATGCTAACAATATATGAATATTCATTAAATACAAACCTTTTTATAATTATTGATAAAAAGGGGCATAAAATTAATTAATTAAATAAAAAGGGGGAAAAATCAATTAATTGAAGGTCAAGTGCGGCGCTTGAGTTAAAGGGGCTCTTCATATCATAAGTGATGTGAACTTGTTATATGTGTTCATTAAGTATAGAATATTCATATTTATTGTGATTCTTGAGAGTGTGAAAGTGATTGTCGCGTTGAGAGTGACATCCACTTTATGCCTGTCCTCAATGGTTCTGTTATAGGGAAACGTTATGAAAGTTTTCAGAAAATATTTTTTATAATCCAATTATGAATTGATTCTTATTTTTTGCTTTTATTTAATTTGATATAAATTTTATAACAATTTTTAATTGAAAAAAAAATAAATTTTAATTATTTTTTTTTGTATTTAATTTTCACTTATATTTACATAAAAATTAATTAACAAAAAAAAACAGATAACAAATAAAATAAATGATTTGAAGAATAATTAATTCAAATGCAATTCAAATGCAAATCAAATGAATTCAATTCTTATCATAACATTTGATAACAACAAAATTGTCTTCAATTTTATCATTTTTTTTGCTAATTTATGCCATAATAAAAACACTTGAATTTTGTCTTAAGAGTCAAACGGACAAAAAATAATATTTAAATTGCTTTAAATATTCAATAATGAATTATTGCCTAGATCAATTACTGTCATCACAACAGGGCTATTTAAATCCATTTATCAAAGGGTTGAAAATATGCTAATAAGTTGTGATTGAGTTTTATATTGCAAATAGTGAGAGAAATAACAAATAAATGACAAAACAAATGCTATTATAATTGAGTTCACGAATTGATAGCAATTTTTTTGTGTTGTTATTATTTATTCATTTTATTTCATAATAAACAAAAATATTGTTTTCATTTTCATCGAAGAGAGAGAAAAAAATATGTTTTTGTTTTCCGTAAACAAAAAGATTTGTCTTTTTATTCCCCTGTTATCAGTCATTGCTATTCTTGCACTCAGTTTGCAATTCACTGTAATTTTCGATCAACATTTGCATTGAAATTAACATTATATCCAATGCTAACACAACTTTCCATTTACTAATCGTGTATTTAATTAACAATGGCTTAGATTTAAAAGCCTTTCCTCGAGAGACAATGAAAGGACTCAACCGGTATTGTAAGCGAGGAATGAGTTGAAAAATAGGCTAAAATTTTTATAATAAAAATGAGAGATATTTTCAATGATTAAAAATGAGTAAAAAAAAATATTATAAATAAATTGATTGACAATAAAAATGCCATTCATTGTCGTCAAGACATTAGCGAAACGTTTTTGATTAACATTTAAATAATGCTCTTTTGATATTAAAAATAATATGCGATAAAAATTAATACTTTAATTGAATGCTAACTATAATAATAAGAAAACATTTTTTTTATCGCAATTTCTTTTGAGTGCCATTAAATGTGTGAATAATTTTCACATTCATTTGTATTGAAATAATAATAAATAAAACAAAAAGAAATTGTTTTTCATTACTATTTGCATAGAATTTACAGCAAAGAAAAAAATGAATAATAAATAAATTTCTTCTAAAAATATTCAACAGTAATAAAGATGTGATTAAAGCAAAAATTCTGTGCAAATTATTTTCTATGGTTTTCGCTGTGAATCACTTGAAAAGTGTTTCTGATTGTAAAGTAAAATAATATTATTTGATTTGAGTGAAGAAAAAAGAAAGAAAAAAATCCCAAACGATATCCGAAAAGAAAAACAAGTGATTATTAAAACAATAAAAATTTTCAAACCATTTGTGGTTATCATCAGTTTTATCACAAGAATTATGATATGAATTAAAACAGAGAACAAATATATATAAAGAGAACAAAAAAAAAAGAAAAAAAGAAAAAAAACTTTTTATGTACTAATCGTATGGAAATACATCTCATATACTATGCATAATATGCATACATCATACGCCCGGTGCTATCAACCAATATTAAGTGAGGAGACGAGTGATAATAAGAATTGGGACACTCTTTGACATTCTTATTGTCATTGAATACTTAATTCACACATAATTTATAACATTATTTTATTATCAATTCTTATAAATATCTGTAAATAAAACACAAAAATTTCATTCATTTATTGATTTGTGAATAAATATAATTTTTATTACTAATTGTGTTCACAACCATCCAGTGGTGGCACCCATAGCATAATGGTTCCATTGATCGCCGCATTCGCCATATTCTGCATAGCTGTAGATTCTGGTCAGTAATGAATTTTTTGTTTACTACCTGTGCTTCAAAGGAAAGTCTCACCAAACGTTTTACAGCACTTGTTCTACACCTTCCGGTGCCGGAGGAAAGGCCTGATGAGGCTAGGGATCACTACTTTCCGGTCCCGGGGGAGGGGGAAGGCCTGATGAGGATAGGGGTCATTATTTTTGAGCAAACATTTTGCTATTGAATAAAGAATTAATATTTTTATAACATTTAAATTCACAGTAAATTCACAATACATTCACCTAAACAACTGCACATTCGACTGTCCCCGGAACGGCCACTTCGCCAACCCCCACAACAAGTACACGTACATCCAGTGCACGAATGGCGAGCCCATAATACGCCGGTGTCCGAGAGGTGAGGACGACTTGGGCTATCAAGTATTCAAAGGGCAAAAGTGTTGCGAAAACTTCGACTGTCCTCAACTCAATGGCAAATACCGGCACTTCATCGACGAGAAGCTATACTACCTGTGCTCAGACAACTGCGCCGCCATAATGCGATGCCCGGCCGGGTATATGTTCGACGGCATCGACAGCTGCATCGATCTGTTCCTGTGTCCGAAGATGAACGGCAAATACCGCCACCCGCGCGACCCCTACAGCTACTACATGTGCTGCTATGGGAACCCGACTCTCAATAAGTGTCCTTTCGATCAACACTTCAACGAAAGGAACGCCAAATGCGAGGTATATATGAATGATGTTTGTGTCGAACCCGACGGCCGATACCCGTACGCGAAGAACCCGAGCCAATACTACTGGTGCATCAATGGCGTGCACCGGCTTGTTGACTGTCCGCCCGGGTATGTCTTTGACGACGATAGTAGGCATTGCTTTGAGCCCTGGAAGTGTCCACAAATGGACGGCCGCTTCATAAACCCCGTCAACCATTCGCAGTACTACCTGTGCTGCAATGGCACGCCCGAGTTGAGACACTGTCCCTCCCGGTGTCTGTTTGACTCGGCCACCAATCGGTGCCAAAAGGCGCCGCCATTTGTCTGTCCCAATGTTGACGGAGTGTTCGCACATCCACTCAATGACAGCCAGTATTACCAATGCTCTAATGATATACCACTTTTACAGTACTGTCCCGTTGGCTACAAGTATGATCCCGGCGCCCGACAATGCATACCTATACCATGCGCTGATGGCACCCGATTCAATGTGACGACCGGCCGCTGCGATCCCATTCCCTGTCCGCCCGGCCATAGATATGATCTCATAAGCAAAATATGCGTCCAAATACCCTGTCCTCAACACACGAGATTCAATTACACGACTGGCCAATGCGACCCAATTGTATGCCTCGAAGGCTATTACTATGACTATCAGGAGAGGCGTTGTGTGCGCATAAAGCCCGAGCCCTGTCCTGAGCACACGATATATAATTACACGACAAAGCGCTGCGAAATTCCCATAGGCGACTGTCCCATCGGTTCCCACTATGATGAAAGGCAGAGAAAGTGCATTGGTGATGTTGACTGCCCTGAGGGCACCCAATGGAACCCCGCCAGCAAGCACTGCGAATACTATCCGTGCTCTGAGGGGTATTATTTTAATTACACACTTCTAAGGTGTGAACCAAAGCCCCGTCCGCCGCCGCCTCGACCTCCCTGTCCAAGTGGCTACCACTATAACCCGAGGACAAGACGGTGTGAAATCATTATCAAACCACCTCGACCTCCCTGTCCACGCTGTCCCGACTGTCACCAATGTCCATGTCCGCAATGTCCATCCTGTCCGCAATGTCAGTCATGTCGAGAACCGGAAAAAATACCGAATCCTATAAACAACTGTCAATACTATGAGTGCAGTAATAACGACTGGCATAGGAGGACCTGTCCTTCCCATACCGTTTACGATGAAAGTAATCAGCGCTGTATGCAAAACGAGATCTACAGGTGCGACACATATACCCCTCGTCTATAATCAGGGGTTGAAAAATAAATTACTTATATTTTTGTCTCAATCATTGTTTAGATGTCGTGAGAATTATTGTGTGAATCCCCCTGAATATAGCCATTACTGCCCCTGCAAACACATGCGCTGCCCGCGCATCATATATGATGGGGAACGGTGTGTGGAGCCGTTCCGCTGCCCGGAACCAAGGGGCAATTATAAGCATGATTGGAATCGCCACCAATACTACCAGTGCCAGAATGGCGGCCCTTCACTACGTCAGTGTTCGGCCGGTTATGTGTATGACAGCAGATATAAGACGTGTGTCAAAGAGATGGCAATCGATTACAGAGTCAATGATAAGACCGTAAGGAATGACGACATCAGACTGGGTGGACATTATGGCAGGAACTTCAGGGATGAGTGGGATGAGAGGGCCGGCAGGTGGAGGAGAATCTATTTGACGGGACGTGAGCGTCAGCCCGATATGGCTGTGGCGCCCAATGGACAAATAGACGTTGTTTATCCACATGCGCCACAGCCGACAGCCGTGGCACAGGTGCTCGAACAGTACGACAGGGAAATGGATGCCATTTCGGGCGAAGAGGACGAGGAGGACAGGGAGGACGTGAACGACAATGATATTGAAGAGTGAAAAAACAATAGCAAAACAATTGGTTTTATTTTAATGAAATAAAAACTTTATTTGAAATGAAATTACAATAAAATATAAATTGATTTTTGTTTTAATATTTTTTTTAATTTATATATAAATTCATACTCAATATAATCTACTGAGTTATTTCATCAAGATCATTGTTGGCTGGATCATTGCATTTCACATCCAGTACCCACAATAGGGAACAGTAGGCTTACGTGATCACAATCTTGTGCTTCACTTCAACTCAATTCTCAAAAAGTGATATTTAATACAAAATGTTTGAAAACAATTCATTTTTGATATATTATTCACACATTGTTTGATATAATATCCCTGTTAATGATCCGGATCATAATCACTGTCAATGAAGTAGTCATTTGTGAAAATTGTTTCTCAATTGCGAGGTATTAATCGCTGAGGAAAAAAGACATGTCTTTAATCCGGGTCTCAATAACTGTCTTATGTTTGCTAACGGTGTATATCGTCGATGGAAAGGATCATGGTCAGTGCCCCCCTTCACCCTTTTCGCCCACAAATAATCAATTATTTTCTTCTTAGTAAAGAGTTTTAATCGGCCTGTGACTCAGCACAGTGTCAAACGCCCGGTGTTCGCACACGTGCTCATAAGGCAGATGTTCTCCTTCTATGGCTCGCATATATCTGAACTCAGATTAGAGGAAATGCTATTCATTCCGAACTACCGATGCAATGATCGACTGTTGATGAGCAAGAGAGCCAACATCACCATGTTCATACAGATGAGAAAGGTCGTGCTGACGGTGCAGGCGATTATCTCGGTTAAGGACGTCAGCGGTATATACAGGGGGTTGAAAGTGATTATTCAACTGAAATGACATGTATTTTAAGGCACTTCGATATATAATATTCTGGGAACGGTTGCACACGGCGTATGTAAGGGTGCGCTCATCAGCATATCGAGCATGAATCTGGCACTGAAGGGAAGGTGTGATGCAGGCTATGGCGTGACGTACAAGCACTCTATCGGTGGTTACTTCCAAATGGTTGGCCATAGACAAGAATGCAATGCATTAGTCAATGTAAGCGTCGATGTTTGGCTCAGACCTGGGATCAGGTATTGATGGACACAGTGTTCAGTGTTTGTGAAGAAGTTTTAAATAAAAATTAATTATAAACAAAATTAAATGTTTTTCTGATTTTGACTTCAATTATGAATTTATTTTATAATAAATAAAATAATTTTATTTTTGAATTAAATTTGTATTTTTTTTGACAAAAATTATTCTCAAAACAAGTGTTGAATCAAAACTGAAAACTAAGTCTTAATTCTCTTTCACTGTTTTGATAATCCATTGCATATTAGGTCCGATTGAAGCGAAATATGTGAACCGATTTGTCGTTAAATCGCAATCGTTTTCATTACTCTTCGACACCCGTACGACACCTCCGGCCACACCTATCAGAACGGCTCTCGCGTTCACAGCCCCGTCGTACTGAACGAGTCCACCCCCTGAGTCACCCTTAAGATGACGTCAAACAGAAAGCAATACAATTACAACTGGAATGAGATGTAAGTCAACCAACCCTACAGAGAGCCATTTCCGGCCGGGGATGTCGTCGATGGTCAACGCAGAGCACATGTGGACCCAGATATAAGCGACAGACTCTCGTCGGTTGGATCACAAACTGTCCTCTCTTGAGACGTTGCGCTGTATTGAGAGGTCTTTCCTTTGCCCTGTTCTTTGTGGTCATATACCGACCCCACCCGAAAAACGTCGTCCATTCCCTTCTGTCGTTCCCCTTATGTGTGGCATCGAATTCAGGCAAACAAATGCCGTTCGCTTTATAATACATGCCATCCCTTTCCATCACGATATCAGCGGCCAGTTTCATGAGTGCGATATCATTGACCTGTTTTTTGTTCGCCGTATACTTCGGGTGACTGTATGTGTGCTTCAAATCAGAGCGTATAACCTGTCCGCCCTCCCGGTGCTCGTTATCGCCGGCGAAAACCGTTATATTCGTATAGTTTGGACTAAATATGAAATGAAGTGAAAAATATTTGTCACAAAAAAGGCATTAATTTTTACATTAGATTACAATGCGATGCAGTTATGATCCAACGGCTGTTGATTATACTGCCGGTGCAAAAGAGGGCCGTTTTGTTCAATGGGTTGCTATACTTTATCAACACAGTCCAGGGCGAGACATGACTGTCCACTTGATAATCGCTTTGAATATGACTTTTAACGTCTTCATAATTAGAGCCAAAATTGTTTAAAATGCTATCAATTGTCATGTTTTGGACATCGCTTTGAAAGCATTCATTCTTTGGGAAAGTTATGTTCACTTTTGTCTCCACAAATCTTTGTCCACAATTTTTCATAGTTATCCCCTTATAGTCGACAATCTTTACATACATTCCTATAATCGCTATTAAATATTGAAATAAAAAGTAATATTTTGTTTGTTTTTTGGCTTACATTCGATGACAGGAATTATTATTATAAAGAATTTACTGAA
>JAQIXR010001328.1:0-13377 GCA_034700825.1 Quadroppia sp. Gr-Ori-00064
ATATCAATGCACATCCATTCGGTTCAGTCATTCCGTTCTTCAGACGCATTCGTCAACTGAAGAACTGAAGACAACTCTAATCTATTGGTTGTTTACATCGTTTGACATCCAATAAGATATCGTTCACAAAGTCCGTGACGGCTATGAAAAGGGAAATACAAAGCAGTGAATGAATTGAGGCTTTCATTGAGAAATGGTTTGCATTGAATGATAGCATTGTTTGTGAACACAATTATTGCGTCAAAAGTAATACCAATTGAAGTCAATCTTCAATCATATGATTGTCTTTGCATTGCATTAATGACTGCAAACACTCGAAGATGTCTTTCACAGACTTCGACGACTCTCTCGACGACATATTGGCCAACATAACCACCTCTCAGTTGGAACCAAGTCTTGAGAGCAGACAAAGCCATACATCGACTGAAACACAAACGGAATTCACTTTCGGTGACAACACCTCAAACACAACTGATCCCAATCTGAAGAGGAAATTGGTTTTAAAGCAAACTAATAAACATCACCACAAAGATGGATGTGTTTACCACAAGAACAGTCAAAGCAATGATAAGAGACTGAAATTAGGAGACAATCGATTGAATGACAACAACAATGAGAATCAAATGAATGGCCAATCGATCACTCATTGGAACAGCTCTTCACAGTTGGATCTAATTATGAACGAAGAGCTCAGTCGATGGTCGAGCGGTTGTTCGCAGACCAGTGTCTCAAAAGAAGACAAATTGTCGCAGAGTTCTCGTCATTCACGCAATGGTTCTTTGGATCAGTTGTCAGACATTGCCGTCGAAGGAGTGGAAGAAGTGGAGGTCCAGAGATCACCATTAATATCGTTGAGCATAAATGGCTTTCAAGAGGTCAAGTCCTCTCAGGAACTGTTGATTTTCGACGAAGAACTCGAGTGAAAGAGTTATTTATAAACAATTATTTTATTATTTATTTTAATATAATTTTATTTTATTTTACATTTTCTATGAAATTATGGATTATTTGAAACGAAATTAAATAAAATCATTGAATGATTGGAAAGGGATGTGATGTGTGTGTGAGTCAGCGCTTGGAATGAGTTCTCGCGAAGTGACTTCTCATGGCTTGCTTTGATTGGAAGCGTTTATCACAGGAGGAAAGGTCACAATTCCAGGGCCTTTCACCCGTATGTTTGAGCAGATGTGCCTGAATTTGGTCACAAAAAAAGAGTCAAATTATGTGTTCTTCAGAAAGACAACAAACCTTGAGATGATGGTTGAGACGGAACGCCCACTCACAGTCGGGGAACGGGCACTTGTGTGGGCGTTCACCCGTATGTCTGGTTTGTGGCCATCAATGAGACATCAATTAGTCTGTGATCACAACAACAACCAATGAATACCTCATTTTGTGCGCCTGAAGTCTATTGAGATAACAGCCCTCGTATTCACAGCCTATGAGACACAAAAAGCAAGTCATGAGTCATGAGAGCATTGCAGTCAGTGGTCATTGACGACAATACCCGGCCATTGACACTTGTATGGCATGTGTCCGCTGTGGTGACTCACGTGGACATTCAGTTGACACTTGCGGGCAAAAGAGGCGCTGCAGTCGCCGTACGAGCACTTGAATGGCCTGACGTTGGAGTGAGTACTGAAGTGGACGTCGAGCGAGGCTTTCGTTGAGTACGTCTTCGAGCACTCACTGCACGCAAAACTCTTACTTCCCGTGTGTCTGACCTTTGAGTTAAGCAAAACATATTACAGAAAATTGTCTCAAATTGACTCAAAACAGACCAACCATATGGACAGAGAGGTTGTACTTGTCTCTGAACCTGAGGTCACATCCGGGCCATAAACACATGATTTTTCTCTTTTCTCTGACATTCTTTGACTTTTGTTTCCTTCGACTTTGGCATCCATTTGAGTCAATTGTCTCTTCGTTTGGCAAAACGAATCCAAAGTTCACTTCTTCGTCACTAAAGACTCTTTCATCGATTCCTTCAATTGTTACGAAAATGTTTTGCTTTTCATTAGATTTGCTTTCATTAAACAAACCCTTTTTGACCATTAGTTTTGCATTTGATCTTCGGTTGTGTTCACTATTCTTCAGTTCTTCGTATTTGTGTCTCAAAACATCTAATTTTGTTTTGACATTCAGTGCACGACTTGAATGACATTTGCATTGACTGAAGATTGGAATCAATAAGTGATTCATTTGTTCCACTATTAGACACATGTCTTGAAGTCTTTCGTTGTCTTCGCGTAATTCAATCATCTCTTCACTCATTCTCACCAATTGGTCCTCCATTTGTGTCTTCAGTTATCTGCAAATGTCGTCAATTCTTCTGATGTCAACTTCTGTGGCAACGAATCAACTCTACGTTTGCCATAAATTACGTCAAAAATGAAACCAAATTTAAATAACTTTTAGTTTTTTTGAAAAATGATTTCATTTTTGATTAAACGATATTTTTATTATTATTTTACAATTCATTGAATCAAAAGTCAATTAATTTTGAATTTGTTTCTAAACGATTGCTTGTATTTGAAGAGAAAGTGATTTAAAACAAAATTATATTTTTCACATAAAGAGAATATTTCGATATAAACCAAAATTCAATATAAGATACACTAAAACCTGTAAATCTCGAACACTATAGCGAAATCTGTTCCTGTCATATGTTCGAGGCTTTACTGTATATGGAATTTAAAATTGAATTCAAAAAAAGTTGTTTTAATTTAGCGATTAATTGAGAAAATCTGATTCATCGGGTCATTCAATAAGTACGTTCTCTCCATTAAAATATTTGGCTTTAACTGCAATAAAACTTCAATATATTCTATGTAACTTAAATTGCTTTTTAAAATCATTTCAATATTATAATCAGTATTGCATTCATCAAGAGTTCAATGGAATAACAAATATATACTCCAATTCTTAACTGCTTTTTAGACCACTTGATTTAGACTAAAAATTCATTTAATTCTTTAAAACAATCAAAAATAACAAATTGTTTTCAATTTTAATGAATGATAGATTCAATGCATGTCTTAAAACATGTTATAAAATCCATTTATCTTATCATTGGTTCAATTTATATGAATTTTTGAAATTTTTTAATTAATTTCAATGTTTGCATAAAAGAGGTTTTACTGTATATGAAAGGATAACGGACCAAGGTGATTATAATGATGAGAAACTGTATTTGAAAATAAATTCAAACGAAGAAATCTGTTGAAGACTCTCCTCTATAGAGCACTGTCTGCTATACTATTGATTGAACGAAGCATTTATTGAAAATTTAAATTTTGTATAGAATTTAATTCTTGATCAAAATATAGGTCAATATATAGTGAATTTTTATCTTGAATAGCATTTCGATAATTATAACAAAATGAGTTCAGTTCTAAACAGACGAGAGTTTTGTGGGAATTAAATAATTCATTAATTGAGTGAAATATATATATATTTTTTGATCAAATTTTCATTTATTTCATTCAAATTCATTCAACTCTTATCAATGAAAATGCAATTCAAGTCATATCAAAACACTTAATTGAACTGCTGTTGCCCTAAACTCTGTCCATAGTCTACCTGTGCTTTCATTTAAAATATTGCTAATAAAGTAGAAGAAAATCTTATGGAAAGAAAATCTTTGAAATGCTTTCAATTTTGAAAATCAATTTCAGTCAGACTTTTATCGATATTTTTCTTTAATGTTTTTTTTTCGTTTTTTCGTTGAATTGATAGGAATTTTGTCCACAAATGAAATTTCGATTTATTTTGAGATTCATTTACTTGAGTGAAGACATGTTTGGTTTTGACGAACAAAAAGACCCTTCGCTGACATGTCTTTTGCCGACACATAAATTCGATTCAGAATATTCTTATTGCCATAGATTAGGACCACTTTATTGTTTGAGTTCTTGTTTAGAAAAAGCCATTAAATGTCAATTTATGTGATTTATTGAAAATAATTATAAAACGAATTCTTGAATGTATTTCTCCTTCACATCACTTCTTTCTCTACTCTTTCTCTCAGTTCTTCTGTTTAATGTAATTTGATTTCTCTGTGAATTGAAAAACTCGTAAATTCTGTACAAATCTATGCAAATGAAGTGAAGACACAACTCAATGACAGTCATATCCATTACCGCTATTTCACGACAATTGCATTGTTTTCTAGTGAATAGTGTGAGCGTTGAGCGCCTGGATGTTCTTCACATACTAATTAAAATGGCCTAAAGTCTACGAATAAATGAATAATAAAATGATTTCTAAAGACTGAATACAATGTCTTTTGCATACAATACTATAGTCGCAAATCATTGACAAATTGAAGCATTTTTATGCCTTTTTGGCCTCTCTTTCGGCCATAACGTGAAATGCAATCAAATAATGGTTTCTAATGTTTGCTATTAATAAATAAAATCATTTTTAACGATGTTTTTGAACGAATGCTTTTTACATATTCTTGTTATTCCGTTTGAAATCAATTTGAATAATAAGTTGTAGTTTAGACCAAATGTATTACTGAGTGAAACAACACCCAAACAATGCCAAAAACATTATGATTTTGAGAGCCATTAGTCGTCGTTGTATTCAATTATATGCAAAGCATTTGGTTTTAAACTTTGGTTTTATTCACTTTTTGAGATGATTTCGAGAAACCATTTGTTCTTAAAACTATTGTTAAATAAATTTGTTTTTTATATATTTAACAAAATATTGAGAAAGGGATCAAATCTTTGGTCATTTTGTTTTGAAATTTACAGAATATTCTGTTCATTCACTTCGCGTTTATTTATTTATTTGACTTCAATTCTCATCACATCGTCTTTGAAAACATATACTTTTGAGTGACTCTTGTGTCCAACACTTTGCATATCATCTAAATGGCAGTAAAAGAGATAATATTTATAATAGTTTTGGTCTTCGACAGACCATTGATAACGACCCAAATCTACTGTACGTCTGAGTGAATGAGTGTGTGATTGAGTGGATGTGCGCAACAAAAAAGAGTGTATTCCAGGGGCGTCAGAGCTCTCAGGGGGTCTCTGTCGGCGACGGCGACGGCGGAGGCCGTTATCAATGGCTTGTCTTTTGTCAAACATAACAACACTTTATGTCAATCAAAATATAACACATTTTAAACTCAACTCCAATTCAAATGCATTAACGAATACAATATTATTTTTTTGTAACAATAAATGTTTGGACAGTTGTGTTGTGTTGAGGAACTCAAGTATCAATACTCCAGAACTCAATAACTATTATATGCTATGAATAACGCATAAAATTCTGTACAATATTCTGCACTCCAATAGCACATCCACTCACAAGAGGTGATTCAGTGTGAAGAGAGAGCCAACGAAGAGAAGAAGAAGATCTCCTCCACGACAGCAAAGGGGCATTGAATTTATGGGTTGATACGAGTTTTGACTGGAGTTCACCTGCGAGTCATTGATGCCGCCGTTGTCATGACTACAGTCGACAAAGTCTTGGGCGCCAACCGCCGGATCCGTCTTGAAGCTGAACTTGCCTTTGAATGCGTGGCGGATGTCCTCTTCGAAGAGCCAATAGAGGATACATTTGTTGGCCATTTCCTTGAGTTCGCCGTGAAATATGATATCGTGTCTGATGTGAGCCTCGAGTATAGGTCTGAAGACGATATCCGAGAAGTCTCTCAACTTCTTCAGATACAGATTCAGTGTTATGGGTCTCATGGTGTGGAGGAATATTCCGCTCTCTATTGTGATGAACTTAATGTCAAAGTAGACGTCGAGTGTCTTATTTGTGGGCGTCTTGAAGTCAAACGAATGCTTTGGGATGTGTTTGACTGACTTTGAGAGCTTAAGAATACGAAGAGAGTCGAGATCGAAGAAAGCGTTGTTTGCTATGACATCGAGAGGTCCGTCCAATTCCAGACGCTTCAGTGACCGTTGTCTGAAGGCAAAGGCGGGAACTGTTATGATGTTATGGTTAAAGAGTTCCAATTCTTCCAACTTTGGCAAACTGTTGAGCGCTTCGAAAAAGTCTTCAATATTTTTTGGTCCAGAAATAGAGATGAAGTCAATGTGGACTTTAGTGATGAGATGTTGAGAGCCATTGAAGAAGAGTGGATCCATTCGGATCAGTTTAGTGCAATTTCTTATCGTTATTCTCGAGAACTTGATGTCAGAGAATGTGTTGGCCTCGAGCTTAAGCACATCCTGATTGTTGATGAGTAGGAACTGATCGAAGTTCTTGTTGTTTATCTCATGTTTCTTCACATCCAAAAGACTGCTTATGTGTCCGAATATGCGCTTCGGTTCTGACCATCGGTTGCCGTCGAGGACCACATTGTCGTGTCCATCGATCTGAAGACACCACGCGTACTCTTTGGAGGGACAACGGGCCAGCGTTAGCGCCACCTGAAGGGCCAAAAGGGCGACCAGAAGTGGGCCCAAACTCGACATAACTTTTTGAGCTAAAGTGCGATAAAAGTGGTTTTAAATTGAAATCAATGCAAAATTATTGCGCTATAAGTGACACAATAGGGCTATATATGCACTACTGGTGCCTACAGTAGAGTTCAATTCATTGTTAAATTCATATTCCTATGACATCCCTGTGTTCAGGAATTTATAAATGAATTTTCGTTAATATATTTCACAATTTTATTCATTCATTACATTAATACAAATACAAATGACTATAAAAAATGTAAAAATATTTTCAGAATTCACTCTGAATTCAGGCAAAAGTGGATTCTGTTTGTTGTCTTCATTAGACATACACTTATTAAGCGATTAATACAAACAATAAATACATTAATTTCTATCAAAAATCATTCTCTCATTTAATGCACTCATAATTGAGTTTAAAATTGTGACCAAATTTCTCATCTCTTAAGTAGAGATGATGTCAAAAGTTTCGCATAAGAAGTGATGTATTAATAAATAAAATCTCTTTCTATTTATATAAATGTGTTTTGATCTCATATAAGCCATAAGTGAATGAATGAGATTTTGAGTTATAATTGATTTGTGAAAATCAATAACAATTTCAATACAAAAAATAATAATAAATCAGTTTTGAATTCAGAGGAAATTATTTCTGGTTTTTGGCAACACTTTAACCAAACATTCGTTAATCGATAATAGACTGCAATAGACCTACACTTGTGTTAGCATTCATACAATTAATGACTTTAAAGAGTCTAATAATGTGTACAAAAAAAAGTGAATTCAATTCAATTTCACTAATATTTTATTCAATCAACAAATTTTAGTTCATTTTTAATGATTTTTTTTAATGAATTTGCCTTTGAATGAGTCCTTTGCTATACATATATTCCTGTTCTATATATTCTAAACACTTTTTCAACTCTGAATTCAACACAAAATTAAGACAAAATTAAGAGAAAATGTGTGTCTTTTGAGAGGATTTTGTGCAGAAATGAGCAAAAGTGAAATCAAATAATACTTGCCGTCGAGTAAAGACATTATGGCATAACTGGCTTTAAATGCGTCTCTCATTCGATGCTTGCGTTCACTTGTGTTCAATGCAGAGACAGTTGTGTCACATCTCAGCTGAGCTCAGCCTAAAGAGCCTGTGCTCTACTGACAGAGTGGTCGCACACACACACAAACTCAGGCGCGTATTGCACATCCATCCTCTCTCTCTCTCTCCCGACATGCCCTCCCTGTGCTCTCATTCAACTCAAGGTCGTTCCGTCACAACACCGGAACTGTTGGCGAAAATATCGATTGATTCGGAACCGCTCTTTCGCTCGAACGGCATGTTATCAAAAGTGTGGCCTTTGATTGGCCGCATTTCTGACTGGGAGAGAAACTCCATTTCCTTTTACTTCTACCGTTGCTCTCGAGAGCACAGGTAGTATTTGGAGATGAGAAGTCAATGACTATTGTATTGAAATGACTGCACAAATGAGAGCTTAGAAGAGAAGCCGTTTTGAGGCTTAACTCAACAATTACTTGATTTGTGGAACACATGTATAATTAGATGCCTTTCCTCTACTCTCAGACAGTAATACAGCTTTAGATGACTTAAGAACAGCTTTTCGTGAAATGATTTCTAATTTTATTGCTTTTGAAATGAATTCTCTGTTAAACAAAAAATCAATTTCAAAGGAAGGGAAGGGGAAGGGATGGGGAAAGGGAGAGAAAATTATTATTAAATAGAAAATAATTTCAAAAGCGTTTATACAATGACTTTGAATGAGATTGCAATGAATTACTGTTTGTAGACATAAATCAAAGTCATATTAACTGTATATATGAAGACATTCTTTGCCTCTATTTTGGGAGAGTTGTGGGCATTGAAGCAAAGAATGGCAAAGGAATTGCATTACAGATATATAGAGATATGCAAAATGCAAAACAGCCTTTCCCTGGCGTTTGCAATGTCTTCTCATTGAATGAGAAGAAAATGTCTCGAATTTTGTGACAAAAATCCCGAAAACAATGTCTTCAGAGTTGAGACCAAAGGCGCGATCGAACAGTGCTGTAGAGCCGGTGCTATAGCTGTTGGAGATGTGACTGCACTGAAAACAAATGACCCCTCGATGTCATGTCTGTCCATCTCTTTGAATGGAAGACAATTAGCACTAATTTGAAAGACATGTCAAAACCGAAAAAATAAATTTATTAAAAACTAATGACTTTTCAAATGATTTCTCTTTTAATTAATAATTATTTGCAAACACTTTAAATCACTTTTGGATTCGACGACAAATCCAATTAAAGGTCACTTCCATTCAATGCCTCGAAATAGCGATGAGTTTTTTGATGAGAAAAGACATGAAAATAACAATAAATACAATTCAAAACAATTCATTCAAATCGGAAGTTCAAAGTTGACCTCCACTGCCGCCGAACGCGCCAGACCTACAATGGCCGACATCTTCACAACCATTTTCGCCGCTTCCTCGAGATTATCGCAGGCGAGAATCCGAAGACGACTGGCCGCTATCAGAGCCTTCGCGTCGTCCACTTGAGTGCCTGTGAAGTGAAGTATGTATTACAGACACTGTATTACAGAGACTGTACTGTAGGGCACATAACATACCCTGCAGTCGAATAACGATAGGAATCTTCAGATCGAGAGTCTTGGCGGCAGTGATGACGCCCTCAGCGATGACATCGCATCGCATAATTCCGCCGAAGATATTGACGAGAATTGCCTGAACTTTGGCGTCGGATGAGATGAGACGAAAGGCTTCGGTCACCTGTTGAGCGGTGGCGCCACCGCCGACGTCCAAGAAGTTGGCCGGATTGCCGCCGTGCAGTTTAATGATGTCCATTGTGGCCATTGCGAGTCCGGCGCCGTTGACCAGACATCCGATGTCACCGTCGAGTGGAATATAATTGAGATTATGTTCAGAGGCCTTGAGTTCCCGTTCGTCGACTTGTGTCAGGTCTTTGCGCGCGAATATCTCCCTCTGGCGGAACTCCGCGTTGTCATCGAAGCGACACTTGGCGTCCAAACACAGCACCTGACCCGACGTGTCCTCAATCATTGGATTTATCTCAATCATGAGCGCGTCTTTGCTGATGAAGACGTCGTACAACTTTATGATCAGATCCACTGCTTGTTCGTGACTCGAGGGATGAAATCCGAGTCTCTTCACGACAGAGAGCGCCATCTCGTGGTCAACGCCTCTTCCGATGTCTATCGGCTGAGTGACAATGGCTTCGGGTGTGTCTCTGGCCACGTCTTCGATGGCCACTCCTCCCTGGGATGAGGCGATAATGACTGGCCCGTTGAACGCCCGTTCCATCATAAGCGCGAAGTAATACTCACGACGCGGAAACACGCGCTCAACGATCATCACTTGAGAGCATTTTATGCCTTTCTCTCCCGTCTGTGCCGTCACTAATGTATGGCCTGAAACAAGACAGACAGACAGACAACAAACGAGTCATTCATTGGCGCTATTATTGGGCCCAAAATACCGAGCATTTGTCGGGCAATTTCGTGCACTTCTTCCGTCGAATAGACGAGTTTGACGCCACCCTTCAGTCCCGAACTGAAGCGACCCCGACCTCTGCCACCGGCCAACACCTGTGCCTTCACCACAAAGTCACTCGAAGACAGTTTGTTGGCCACTTGCATGGCCTCCTGGGGGGTGGAGGCGACGCCAAACTTGGGCACATTGACGCCTCCCGACCGCAGCACATCCATGGCCACGTGCTCGTGCACATTGAGCGCCCGTTTGGCCACCAATCGGACCATACATTTGGTGGACAACAATGCGATTGCTTTGCGTCCAAACATTGTTTACATTAATGTCTTCAATGTTGTTGTAATCGTTTGACGCATGCGTTGAGACTTGCGTTGAGACTTGACTTCAAAACATTGAAAACAAACTCAAGAAATGAATTCAATCTGTGGTTAGATCTGCTGTAATGGCCTCACAATCGGTGGCACATCTCAAGGCCACGAACGAACGTCTGCTGGAGAGCAACCGAAACCTGAAGCAGACGTTGAAAGTGATGGACAAATTCAGAGTTTTGTTGATATCAATGGTTAACAATTGTAAGTGTAATACAGAGACCAACATCAGAGTGACCTTCAATCTGCTGATGGAGGACTACTACGGCCTTGAGAGGGGCCGACAGAGGGCGCTTCACCCGCCTGTGGGCCCCCACCACCTGTCCACCCCTTCTTCGACTGAGCGACGAACACCACCTCTTCAGACGAAAGGAGAGGCGAAGGAGACGACGACAGAGGCGACGAAAGACTCGGATCTGAGGGAACGAATCGCTCGTTTGCGACGATATGTGTCGCGACCGAAGATCTTCTCTCGACTCAATCGGACGCGCGTTCGCACGAGTCAGACATATGAGTGCAGTTGGTATGTGTTGTTTGTGTCGTCCGTGTCTTCACCAATGTTTTAACCATTCATTGTCTTAATCATTGTTTGCGTCAAACACAGGCCCGGCTGTGACAGGTTTGTCGTCCTCTTTGTCTTTCATTCATTCTTTTGAAACAATTCTTTTCAGTGTTTTTAAGGTATGTTTGACTCGTCTTATCTCTCGTCGTCTTCACTCTTCACTCGTCTTCTTCTTCTTCACTCTTAGGCCAAAGTGGACATGAAGACACATCTGTGGAGGTGAGTGAGTGAGTGAGTGTGTGTCAACTCTTTGATTGTCTCTCTTCTCAGACACACCGGAGAGAAGATCTACGCGTGTCAATGGCCCGGATGTGAGAAGAGGTAAGTCTTCTTCTGATGAATGTGTGACCAAATGAGTGAACCAACCAATGGTCAGATTCCCCGTCAAGAGGAACCTTCAGCGACACTTTGAGACCCACGAAGGGGTCAAACAGTTTGCGTGTGATTGGCCAGGGTGTGAATACAAGTCATGGTATCCACAGGGGGTTCGCGCTCACAAAAAGCGGTAATTATTTCCATTTTTGTGTACATTTCTAACCCTTTACTCATTTGTAAACAACAGACACACCGACGAAAGGCCCCATAAGTGCACGTGGGTTAGTGTCTGTCCATTCCATTCATTCATTCTCTTAATCCTAATCCCAATTCCAGCCGTCGTGTGAATGGACTTTCCGTCAAAGTCATCATCTTAAGGTGAATGACCTCTTACTGACCCCTTTATAGGTCTGACATCTCTTGTGCTTGTATTCCAGGCCCATATGTTGAAGCACACGGGAGAAAAGCCATTCCCGTGTGTCTCTTGTGATCAGCGCTTCCAATCACGACAGGTATGACCAAAAGAGAGACCACAAAAGAGATAACATTGTCATTGCTTTTCAGGCCATGAAATTCCATTTCGATAGAAGTCATCCGAAGAAGAGTTGAATAAAATATTGTTTAAAGTGTTATCGAATTTAATGAAAAATACATTTTCGTTATAAAACTCATTATTTTCATCGCTTTTAACAAATTTCGATCAAAATTGTGAACAAAAATAAAACACATTTTAAGACTTGAATGAAATTCAGTAAAAATGAAAATAAATTAATTTCCGTTGACTTTGCACTCAATGCCAAACACAAGTGTGTGTTGAGAGCCAGAGGACACGCCCACAAAACGCGTGCTCTCGGCCACAACGCCTCTCACGCGCGTCGGGCTCTCAATGTCCTTAAAGTCTTCGGATCCAATGCTGGCCGAGCCCTGACCCCAACAGAACAGATGACCCGACTGTGTGATGGCAGACGCCGTGAATCCTCCACACGTCACAAACACGACATCCTCGCCGTCGAAGGCGTCTCTAGTGATGGCGCGGGGATTGTCCACAGTATTGTCTGCGCTGTCGTCAGTTTTGTAGCCGAGTTTCCCATAGATATTACTGCCACACGTGTGCACGTGACCACTCGCGTCCAACGCCAACATATGCTGCTGTCCATTGGCCACAGACACGACATCGGAAGGCATCGAACGCGCAATCGTTGGCTTCAATTCGACGATTGACTTGAGATGTGTTTGCGATTCGTTTCCATCGTTTGTGAGACGAATAAAGTCTTCACTTTTGAAACCCAATTGATGGTAATTATTGAGACCAAAGACATAGATTTCGCCCGCAGTTGAGCGCGCGTACGACGACCAATGGTTGGCCCAAATGCCATCAATAAGCACTTCCGGACCACTTCCGGAGCCAAAGTCCACTCTTTGTGGCTCAAGAAATAAAGATCTTTTGTCTGCCATCGATTGCAAGTCCTCTTCAGCGATACGACCCAACTGTCCCTGAGCTCCCTGGCCAAAGCTAAGCACGTGACCCTCTTCTGTGAGCAGAAGAATGTGATGACAACCGGAAGCGATGTCAACCACTCTTTCCTTTAGTGGTATTCGTCGTGGAAGTGCTGTCGGCGCCACGTCTTTCGTCTCTTTCGTGCCGTCCGTTTCCACCACCACAACCACATCGTCCACAAAGAGACCCCATTTTGTGGAGTCGTCTCTTCAATGAAAACAATGAACAAAAGAGAGAAACAAAACAAAACTTACTTTAAATTTCCCCAAACATGAACAGAGCCGTCGACTCCTAGTGCGCATGTGTGCATATCTCCCGCACTCACTTTGACCACTGGCGGAAGACCCGCAACCAATCGCGGGGTCCGTGACTCGCGCTCCTCAACATTGTCCGCGTCTATACTGTCGTCCGTCTCATCACTTCTGACCCCCTGTGTGTCCCTTCCGAGGGCCGCGTCATCGTTGCATCCGAAGGTCATGACCTTTCCCTCTGACGTCACACAACATGAATGCATTGCACCGCACGCGACGGCCACCACGTCGTCCAATGGCTGTCCGTCTCTGTTCGTCACAATTGACGGTTCGTTTGTCTTCACTTTTGTGTCTTTAATTCGCGTCAATCTTAGACCCAATTCGCCCGCAATCTCTTCGCCGAACGAATAGAGGCGTCCACTCAC
>JAQIXR010001329.1:0-13374 GCA_034700825.1 Quadroppia sp. Gr-Ori-00064
CGATTTAAGTAAAAACTCGATATAAGTAAAACTTTTTGACAGCACCGATTGATTTCTTAAATCGAGTCCTAACTGTAGTAATAAACTTTAAGTAAAACTGTTTTTAGAAGTAAAACAATGTTTAAGTCATTGTTTTGGTTCAAAAGTTGTCAAAACTTTTGTCAATATCGGCAACAATTAAGTGAAGCGATCTCTCAATACATATAATAAGGCTTTGATTATCACTTTTAGCTTTGTTTTTGTGACAGATCTCTAAATGATATTATTTTTTGAACGAAAAGACCGGTTAATTGTGAGCACAATATATGGGTCACTAAACCTTGAAACCAGTTCCCAACCTCCAAAACTTGGCAAAAGATACCAGTGTTCAGTCGTTTCACTCAGGACTAGACATTGTAATCATTTCTCTACACAATTGTTGGCCTTATTTTTGGTGCCTTCAGATTGAGTGCATATTTTTGGTCTTAATTTAAATAATAATTTGTTTAATGTTTAAGTCATGACAACAAATGGCCAAACATTGGACCGATTCTAGTCTTTCATCACTTTATGCATTCATTTAATATGTTTTCATTGAATTTATTGGCTTTTATTTATGCAAACTTTGGTAAAGAAATTGTTTTTACGTTTGAATTAATGAATATAAAGTGTTTTCACTCAAACAAATGGTTTCGATATTTCAGTTATAGTATTGAGTTATGAATCGGAAGGATCGGGTGCATACCAAGGTGCTTTCATGGGAAAGCTCAATACATATGCACATCAGGTGAGTGGAGAGGTCTATGCCATCGATGAGTACACGTTTCGCATTAAAAACTTCTTCTATGACGGTCTCGGCCAAGGTATGTGACCTCAACCCACCCTTCCGTTGCTAACTGATATGTGTGTCCTTCAGACGCCTACTTCTGGGCCGGGGCTACAGTCAGGCCCAGTAATATTGGATTTATAATATCTGATGAAAACGATAAGACGAATAAATTGAGACAATATTTGAATAAAGACATAACCATTCGATTGCCGGAAGACAAGAAGATGTCATCCATTAAATGGCTGTCCGTTTGGGACATCAGAGATAATATCAATTTCGCTGATCTTTATATTCCAGACGGCTTTCAATCGCCGTCTCCGCAAGAAATCTCTGAGTTCTCCCAACTTTCACATGACGTCAGATCCGGATCTGTAGTTATCGTCGACTCGAAAACCATCAAAATTCCAGATTTCACTTATGATGGCAGTAGTGATAATGTGTACTTCTGGGTGGGAACTGGTCCTCAACCCAACTCTGCCGGAAAGAGGATTCCAAACGAGAAGGGATAGTATGTGTTATATCGAAGACATTCATTAAAAGTATTATAAATGAAATCAATTCAATAGTATTGACCCAATCGGTGCCTACAGTGAAGAGACCATTGTTTTGGAACTTCCGGGAGATATGACTATATTCGACATCGATTTTGTGGCCGTTTGGGACGACGAGAACAAAGAGAACTTTGGATCAGTTATTATCCCCGAAGACCTCAATATTCCGCCGGCGCTCAACCAAGTGATTGTATGCATGAATGTCTCAATTGTTTGATGTCTTCGACGAATGTCTTTCAGAAACACGTCTCACGAATGCCAAACTGTGAACAATTGCACCAATCATTGCAACTCAATTGGGAAGTGTTTGGACCGCAAATCACTTTCGAAATCGTCGCCCAAATCGATGCCAACGATTACATAGCCATTGGTTTGAGCGGTTCTAAGAACTCATCCCAAATGATTGGATCGGATGTCGCGCTGTCTTATCTGATCGGACACTTGGGTTATACTCAAGACTACAACATTTCCGGCAAATTTCCGGTAATTTATTTGATTTGAAATGATTTTGAATCTCATAATGAAATGCAATTCAGTGCACAAACATATTCGGGAACTACAGAGGGGTGTGTTTGGACACCAGGGTTGGAGGGGTTGATAATTATCAAATTCATTTGTACGAAAGAATCGATTCTTTGACGAAAATTACATTTCGACGGAATTTGGATAATAACGGTATTAATAGGAATTGCTTTTGAGATAACTTTGAAATTCATGTCAAACTAACTGTCCAAACAGATGAAGGCGACCGAGTGTTCGAAAAGAGTGGTTCCTCTTATATTGTTTGGGCGATCGGAAAACTGAATAGTTTTCGGGAACCGAACTTTCATTACATATACCCCAAAGGAAACGTTAAGTTAGAGTTTGGTCGAAAGTCTGAGAAGAATTGCTTTCACTTCACGTCTGCCAAAGAAGTCAAGACCAAACCCAAGCCTTGGGGACCATTGAAGCTATTGAACAGAACTTTGACCACATTTTATGCTCGAATCGGTGACGCCGGGGGTGTGAGGGGTTATTATGGCTCAACCGGAACTGCTTCACCCGGGATAGTATGGTATATAAATGGATTATTGGCGCCAATACTATATGTAAAGCGCGGCCGAACCTATAATTTCCGGGTGGAGGGCGGGAACAACCCCTACAACGCACACGTCTATCACCCCCTTTACATCACTAATGACCCGAACGGGGGTTTTGTTGACTACACAGAGAAGGAACAGAAGAAATATCAGATCTACGCCGGCATCGAGTTTGATAGGAAGGGCAGACCGACCCCTACCTCTGCCGGTCGCCTATGCTCTTGGCTGCCAAACCATGACTTCGACAAACGGAAAGCCGATAATTACCATAATTTTATTCAATACAGATCTGCTCTGAACTACACGTGCGAAGACGGAAACGCAGCCATTTTGCAGTGGACGCCGAACTCGAGTGTTCCGGAAGTTGTTTACTACCAGAGCTATACTCACAAGAATATGGGCTACAAAATAGTGGTTTTGGACGACTTCACCACTTCTTCGACGATCACAAACAAGTCATCACTTTTTCTGTTATTTTGTTCAATATTTATATTAGAATTTAATTTATTTTAATTTAATTATAAATATTTAATAATTTGTAAAATATTTTAATATATTTTATATATTTTTATAAATATTTGTTTTTTTGTATAAAAATGAAAACAAAAATCTTTTATGAAATTCATGATTGACTTCAAATTCAAACATCAATCGACGACTTGAGGCCTAACCACAAGATCAATATCCCTTTCCTTACGCCTGACTGTAATACTCAACGATTGGTCGACTTCTAGTGCTTTATAGACATCACTGACCGAAGAGGCCGTTTGGCCATTGATTACCGTTATTATATCTCCCGGTTGTAGACCTTCCCTATCAGTGCAAAAACAATTGAATTCAATTAATAGAGTCAATACATCGGTGGCTGACATACAGGTGCGCGGGAGAGCCCATCACTACTTTCCAAACGAGAATTCCATAATTTAATTGAGGAAAGTCTTTGTCTCTCGAATGTAGTTCCTGTATGAGGTCAGGGGTGAGCGTCAACATTGTTACACCGATATAACGATTCCTTTTCGCCGACTTCTCTTCGCTCTTGTCTTTCGGTGTCTTATGTTTGAAACGATTCGCTCTTTCGAGGAATTCTTCACAAAAAACAAACACAATATTAATAATGAAATGCAATCAATACGACAAACCCTTTGCATAATGGCTGGGAATGGCGAAAGATATGCCGGCCGTCACTTTCATCGTATTGATCCCAATCGCCTCTCCGTCCAAATTAACTAACGGTCCGCCAGAGTTGCCAACATTGACAGCGGCGTCGGTTTGGATGTAATCGATTTCATTGACTCGAAGACCTAATTCTTGACTCTTTCGCTTCAGAGAACTGATGACACCGACAGTTATGGTATTGCTCAATGAGAAGGGACTTCCCATAGCTATGACCCATTCCCCTGTCCTCGACTTCTGAGAGTCTCCTAATGTAATGAATGGTAAGTCATGTCTGCCTTCGATCCTAACGGTCGCCAAATCTAGTCTTTGGTCGACGTATTCCACTCGACCGGTGACTACCCGGCCATCGAAGAGCTTTATGGAGACAACGGAAGCGTTTGCCACGACGTGAGCATTGGTCAGAATCAGTCCCGAAGAGTCGACTATAAAACCCGAACCGTTAGACAAAGAGATGTTGATCTCTTTGAAGAAGGGATGTCTTCCGACGACATCGATGAAGACCAGCGCCGAAGAGACCTTTTCGGTGACGTCTGCGATGAAATTGAATCGCTTTGAAGCCATCAGTCGATTGTCTTCTCTGTCGTCGTCTTTGTCTTTGGTCCACATCTGAGCACTTCTTAAGTGTGGCCACAATTGGATCAATTGATTGCACTTAACATTCATATAAAACTCTTCACTATTTGTATACCATTTATACAAATAATTTGATCCAAATATTGATATAATTAAAGCAAAACCATTTAGAAGACACTTCTTGTGGTGAGCAATGAATGTGCCATTCATTTGGTTTTGTGTCAAAAGAAGTGATTGTTTTTTGTGATAAATATCTGAATATTTGTGAAATGGTTTCAATTGAGTCCTAAAAGTCTTACTGAAAGCAAACCAAAACAAATTTCGAGCCATTTATTGAAAAGTTGTAAACTTTTTCTCAAATTCTTGTCAACAAAAAACTTGTAAACAATTATGCAATCATTGAATCAATTCATGTCTTCAATACAAACCCATTCATAGATAGCGTTACAAATGCTTTTGAGTTACAGTTCTTTGACTTCAATGAAAGCCTTAAAACTTTTCATGTTTTCAATGCATAACTCAATTAAAAATAATATTAAATACAATTCATTTTTATATAATTTTCATGAAATATGGTTTTTAAATATTTTTTATTCACACGATTTATATTGAAAGGATGACCAAGATATGATGACCAAGATCATTGTGTCAAGAAGTAAGGAATGAAAGCTAACCTCTATTTCAAAAGTCCAATGAATGTAAAATTAGTGCAAACTTTGAATTCATAACAATTTTATGTTATCTTTTTGTATGAGATCAATATCTATGTCATTCCTCTTGACTATCACTTCTATAATCCGTTTTGAATTTCAAATTATGTTTAGATTAGAGTTTAGATTAAAAAATAATTTCCAAATAATTTAATTTAATTAATATTTCGTGAATTAGTGTTGAAATTAGTTTTGTTGAAACTTTGATTAATTGCTCAAACATTGCATTCAATAAAAATTATGTCTTTTTTTGTGTAATTAAAGAAGAAAATAAAACTTATTTTTGTGTAATATTTCCCAATATTCTCATTGTTAACATTTAGTCCTCAAAACAATTTTCCCAAATATTTGATTCATTTTATGAGTAAATTATCTTATATTCAATTTTCAAAGCAATTCTTATCTCTAAAAGTATTTATTGTTTTCATTAAATCTTTTCTAATCTCAATTGAAATGCAATTATATATAAAGAATATTTTGTTCGCAATTTATCCTTAAAACACATTTACTTCAAATTGATTTTTTATCTCATTTTTGCTAAAATAATTTAAAACAATTTTATCGCAATTATATTTAAGTATTAAAATTGGGCTAAAATTACCTCTTTTTAGCTCAAAGTGCTTATTATTGAATAAGTTATTCAATGATTTCATTACTATATAAAGAAATAAATATTATTTTCATATTTTTGGTTGAATTCAATAATTTATAGCATTTTTTACTTTAAAAACTATACAAAAAATACAAAAATTACATCAATTTAACAAAATCTCATAATTTTAATGAAATAAAAAATGATATAATCTTTTAAATCGAGAAAAATGGCTTTTAATTAATTTTGGGATTTAATTAAATCTCAAAATTTAATAAATAATTATTTTTAGAAAACTCTTAAAATTGTAAGAAAATGAACATAAAATCTATTGAATAATTCATACTTTAATTGAACGATCGATTATAGAGAAAACTCTTTAAAATAATACAAAATAATATAAATTACATTATTTTACAATCAATTGTGAAAACAAAGAATGACTTCAAATATATATAAAAACTTTAAAAACAATAAATAAAAAGTTTTTTTTCCGCAAAACGAGTGAATGTTATATAAATTATATATATTTTGTGATGATTTATGTTGGAAAGGGTGGTCTGAGTTTGACTTCACTGGCTTTGAAAGATAGCATAAAACAAATAAAGAGCAAAACAAGTCCGGAGATCATGGCATAGGAAGACCAGGAGAGCGCACATGTGCCTAACGATGCAAACAAATACCTATCGATTATTACATCAATTTTCGAGTCTAAATATATATAATATTTGGCAAAATAAAAGCCTATTTAATACCCAGTATATAAACATCAGAGCGACCACCGCAGGCGTCCCTCACCTCAGGGCTCGTCCAGCCATACGGGTATAGTATTCCACCCGAAGTCATGAGAAGTGCTTTGAAATAAAATATATTTGATTTCAAACTTAATCTTTTAGAGAGTTATTATTTCACATCAAATATAATATACAATAAATAATTCAAATCAAGTTTTGAAGTCTTTTTTTTGCGGTCTATTTAATAGATAATTGAATTTATGTTAAGAAAAAAGTAATTGAATTTTACATTAAATTCAATTTTAATGCAATTTCTAAGAAGTGATGAATATTGCACTAAAACATTAATATTTATGATATGATAATCGTCTCAAATGTCACTACTTTTCACTATTTTTCATCACATCTTTATTTTTTGAATAAATATCAATTCATTAATTCATGTCTTTTTCACCGATTCTTAGACTCAAAAACTCTGAAGAAATGAAAAAATCAATTTATATTAAATGTTTGATACAATCGTTAGAGTTTGTGATCAACAAATCAATTGATATTTCATTTAAAAGTCAATAAATTTCTCATTTCATTAAACATTACAAAATTTGGAATTAATTTGAGATAAAATTCAATAAAAAAAACAAATGAAAACAAGTGTTGACTTTGTTTTTTACACACGAATTGATTCCCATTTGTATTGTAAATGATGGCAAAAAAAAGTTAATTTCGATAGCATTGAAAACTGGATCAAAACATAGACTGTATTTCCTATTCATGTGAATCACATAGAAGTTTGATATTATTATCACTGTTTGGTTGAGTGCATAAATAGTTTTAGAAGCGATGTTTGCCTTTGAAACCCAGGCCTCGAATAACAGACATATAATCAGTAATTATTTATAACATCAAAACATTCAAAACTACCAAACAATGCAACTATTGATCAAATTTCAGCAATAAATTCATTTGTTTTTATAATTTTCAAAATACCAAACATTTCAAAACATCTGGTTATCAATGAATTATAAGGAAAGGCATTAAATATTAAATAACTTTTGATTGAATGGCTATTGATTAGCAAAACAAATGATAAGTCTCTTAAGTATTGAGTATTTGTTTGCAGTTCTATAAATGACTTCATTTTTTGATTAGTTTTTCGTATAAAATGACAGAAAAGGCAACGAATGTAACAACTCTTCGGTTGGACTCAAGACTTATCTCTCTATTGATAGCTATAATAATAATGATAATAACGAAAGCTTTTATCCGAACCTCCAATCAATTGAATGACTCCCAGGGCTTTGGCTGTGCTCTTGGTAATGACATCCGATAGACAACAACCCGCCAGTGCTGTGAAGGCAACCAGTAATGAAGTGGACGCTAGAAGTGTTCAATAGATGTGTAAGAATATAACCATTCAATGGAAAGCATTCTCTTGTGTCACTTACATCCCATTCCCATAAGGATTGTTGTGATCTGTGTATAAAATGACAATTTATTAGTGAATATGACTTTCGATACAAAAACTATTTCTTCTAAAAGACATTGAACTCAAAAGTTTAGTCTATTTGTGACTGAAGTAAATATTGATATGAAATGCAAACGAAAGCACAGTTGGATTGTGTGATGCAATACCTGCCACGACAGGGATGGGATGTCAGCGAAGGTGCGATAACGACCACACTCTCTGATGATCTCGACTTTGCCTTCATTTGTAAGTCTGGGATAATTACAGCGTCTGAAGGATCCGAAGGAGACGTCGATGGCGTTATGGTATGACCCCTTCATCCAGAAGGGGAAGTAATAGCCGGTGCAGTTGAGGATTGCAGCTGCCAGTGACAGACTGGTCCAGATGACACCCGTTGCCGTCAGACGACAGCCCATTGTTTGTGTCCCTTCTCTCTGACCTCTGCTATCGATTATCATATCATTAAACACTTCAATGAAATCTCTTTACATTCAATGCTTTCAAACAAATACTTTATATTTATTTGTTTTATATTAAGTTAACACAAAATCAAACTTTTGCTCCCTTTCCCCAATGGTATGCTTGCATACATCAGATGATCTTCACTCAAATACACGAATACCACTAAATCCTAATAATAACTCAATGCCAGCGCCGATCACTTCCACCACAGTGTCTATAAATGAGATAATTTGTCGATAAAGTTGTTTAGCATTGAGTGAAACACAAGACTGTCATCGAATGGGAAATTAATTTCAAAATAATATACTATTAATGCAAACACAAGTGAATTGAGAGTTGTTTGCAATCGCTTTCAGTCACTCATTGCACATATCGTTGAGTCTGTGGTTTGGTTCACGAAAATTCAAAACTCGTTGAGAGAATAACTTCATTGAAGAACGAGTCGACGATGTCTTCAAAGACAGGTTTTCACTTGATTTTCACTCTGATCGCAACCACAGGATTAATCACTTGTCCGAACACAGGTCTGGAGCCACTGTAGGCATCAAAACATACCTAACCCTCACACCAATGGTTAAATAGCGCTTCTTTTTATCGAAATGACAAAACTTTGTTGACTGCACTCAATAGAGGGTTTGGTGTTTCTGGTGGTGCTATCAGTCGTTTCAGTCGTTTCAGCGCAATATCAATGAAAGCAAAGAACCAGTCGTTTTGCGCACCTTTTATTATAACCATATATTTATGCTGACAATAGAGTATATGTTTCGCACATATACCCCAGGCCTGACTATGACTGAAAAAGTTTGGATAAACGTGAAGAACAGCTGAACTATTCTTGAGCTCAAACCAGATGTAACTTATTATTAGTTCGGTTAACAGTTTTACGCAATTTCTGAACACAATTGCCGTTTAGGTCACAAATAGTGTCCATATATTACACGAAAAGTGGATATGATTTGCATTTTTATTACAGAAGAGATTTTTCTTAGAAAATAAGGTCTTTAGATATGCTTTGGTTGGCAGAGAGGGTATGGTATGGTGTGAGTGCACCTCAACTTTAAATCTTTGTAAAACTCCATTACCATTGCTTGGGATCTGAACCCAAAATGCATTTGAGGTCAAGAATGCATATAATCATCGAAATTATGTATAATTTTGTTTATGAAAAGCGAATAAACTCTGAGCCAAACAAATGACTGTTTGTTAGAAAGCAAACCAAAAGCTAATTAAAAGTTTTTTTATAACTTTTGAAAAAAATATTCATTTGATTGCAAATTATAAATAAAAGCGATTGAGCTTTAAGTCTGAAGAACAGGTAAAGAGAGCACACATAACATGCAGACACTGTTTGTCGTTCTTTCAGGCATTCCATTCAAAAGAGGTCTTGTGTTCAGGCGTTTGGGTTGGGGTGAGACTGAATACGAGGCACTTTTCCAACCATTTCATGGCTTTGGGCTTTGGGGCTAAAGTTTACAATACAGTGACTACTATTGTATTAAAACTATAGACCGAAAAGTTTTCCAAAAGAGATTTTATTCAAAGTTTACACAAAAATATTTGATATATTGAAAACTGATCCAAAAGTAATAAATTGAACAAATCTTTTAATAGATCTCAACTGATATGAAAAATATTCTCAGAAAAGATAAGACAATTACTTTTCACTTAATGTTTGAGAGAAAAGAAAATCTATTTAATTGTGATTTAGACAAAACATTATGAAAGCAATCGATGAAATGAGTCGTTTTGTTGAGTGTTTTTTTTGTGCATTTGAATGAATTTTGAGATTAAATGTAAAATTAAGTTAAATTACTGTTGAAATGATTTCAATAGGGATTCAAAGCACGCATAGAAACTGAAAGCTCAGCAAACATTCAGACATTCCTAACGGCAATCACTTTCTGCAAACAACTTGTCTTTCAGTTGAAGAGAAACTCATTATTTTTGAAGTATTTATTGATTTTGAAAACTTGTGTAACGAAAAAAAGTTTTATGAAACGATTCTTTATATAATACACAGCACTGTATATAATACTCCATTCCATCGCTAGCGAGTGTTTAATGCCTTCGAGTGTTTTGATTCACACTTTAAGCGCATAAATCATAAACAGAATAATTGTTTCGTTTGCAAAGTATATAAATATTTGATTTTTATATTTTTAATTTGATTCAAAACTACATGAAAATGAATTTATATTTAAAACTTGTCTTGAATTTGATTAATATTTTAAACATTTTTTCATTTTTGTAAAATTTGAAAATATCTCAAAAACAATATTTCATTTAATTTGAATCTCTGACACATTTCTCAGTGATTATAATAAATGAATTCAATTTTGAAAATATTCTTTCAAATTGAAAAAATTGTTAAAAGGATTGAATATTTTATTATAAAATCCTTAACAAATAAATGAATGATTTATTGAACAAAAACTCATTCATTTCAGAGAATATTTGATAGATATTCCGGTTATTGTCAGGACGTCTATAATGCCATCCATTGGTTTGCATTCAAACACCAATTTATGGCAGAATTTGTAAAAAATTTTGAATAAAAACTTTTAAATAAGTTTTTCTTTAATTCAAATGAAATACATTAAAGAGATATAAAAATAACGAATAATTTAGTGAATGTTCGCTAAAAGAGAGAAAAAAGTTTGAATGAAATGAAATTGAATTACATTTTAATGTAAAATATATTCGAAATAATTGTTAACTATTAAAAGAATTTAGTCTTTGCTGAGGAAAGGGATGTTTGAGTTCATGACAAACTACTTGTATTTTTTAAGCCACGGATCGGACGATAGTTTGTCGATGTGTTTGCGTTCGGTTGCAATGGGTTTAAGCATTTCCGACAGCAAATGCTTTCCGTCGTTTGCGAGGCCATGGATTTTGTCCACATTTGATTGGATGGAACCGGCGATGTTGTCGGCGCTCGAGATGTCGTACGGATATTGTTTGGTGAAGATGTAATACACGGTCGCACCGAAAGACCAGACGTCGGCCACTAAGGGGTCGAACTCTTCCTTTGAAGGATCGCCGTATACTTCTGGCGCCTGATATGAGGGCTGATCTGTGGGTCTGTTCTCCAGAGGAATGCACGCAATGTTTTTGATGTCCTCTTTGTGTGCGTCCCAATAGATGGACGAGTTCTCAAAGCCGGTTAGTTTGGGCTTAAGCTCTTTGCTGGTGAGGAGTATGTGTTTGGGTTGAATGGATCGATGAGAGACTCCGATGTCGCCCAAGTAGTCCAACCCCTTCATGATACCCCACGCCCACCGTCCGGCCTGGGCTTCGTCGCACTGATTGGCCTCCAAATAGACCGGAAGTGATCCCTTGTTTCCCAACTCTTGAAAGATGTAAATCATATTACTTCCGGAGTCGTGAAACACATCCCAGCTTTGGATAATATTCGGGTGCTTTTTGCCGATGGTTTTGATTATCCGAACGAAGAGCCCGTTTGGGTCGATGTTGTGCTGACCCTCATATGTCTTCACCGCAAGGATACTGTCTTTGAACTCCTGGTGCTGTGCTTTGAACACCTTGCAAAGGGCTGTCTCACCGATCACTCCGTCATCTTTCAAGATGGTATACCGAGAGAAGTATCGGTGAGTGATAGGAAAGGCCCCCTTTTCCTTCTCAATCCTTTGCACCGACGCTTTCATCATTCCCTTCATATACAACAACTTCTTTTCGTCCCAATTGGGTTCGGGAGCCATGTTTGTAGTCGATGGCTTCCTCTGCACTTCGGTCTCAGGTGCGGGACCGTGGCTTTTGGACCCTTTGGCCAGAGTGCTCGGGGCGACCCTAAGGCCCTTTCCCTCTTTTGACCCCTCTTTTGACCCTTCTTTAGAGCTCTCTTTTCCCGTTTTTGAGCTCTTTTTCTTATCCTTTCCTTCAAGAAAGCGAACCATTCTTTTGGTATAGAAAGGCATGTCTTCAACGGATCAATCGCTTTGTCTTTGACCACAAATTTATTTCGAAATTATCAACAGATGAATGACTTTAACGGAAATCAGTTTCGAATAAATTTGAATTCAAACCAATTGTTGAAAAGTAATGACTTTTGAAAATAATTTCATTTTATTTAACAGTTTTCACAACAAATATGTTTTCAAACTTTTCAATGCATTTCAACAAAACTTTATTTTATTTTGTTTTTATTGTTTTAATTATTGTTCAAAACATTTATTCATTCATTGAAATGAATCAATAAAATGAGAAATCGATGTCCAAGAGTTTGGATCAAATGAAAGAATCCAAAGAACAGCTAAAAGACAATTGCAAACAATCCGTTCAATCAGTGCAAAAGGCATCCAATGAGACAATATCGAGACAGACGGGTCCGGCCATTAGGACATCCCAACCACAGGTGTCATATAACCCACAAATGGGTTATTCAAATATCGGTTCACACCCTCAACCTCTAACGGCACCGGAGATGTTCCCACTCTTATGGCACCATCACCAGCACCACCCCTATCCTTACTCTCCATTCCTTATGCACCCAAACCCCTACCCGTACCTAATGCCAACCCAACCCTACCCTCATTTTATGCAACCCCATCCCGGTTCGAATACCAATGCCAATACACCCCAGACCCTACCCGACGGAACAGTCGCTATACCGAACACTTTTGATATCCACACCCGGTTTGATAGGATAGCGACACCTAATATACCCCCTCCCCCTCCAGGCGTTCCTCCAAATGCCGCACAAATGGCACAAATGTCGGGACAGAAAATGATTGTCGGAAAGCAAAAAAGCTTTTGGATGGACGACGACTCGGTCGGGGGTTAAGGCTATTGACTGTTATATGCATTCAATGAATATTTTGTTTTCTTTTCTTAATAAAAGTTTTCAATTCTTTCTATTAATTCAAAATTCAAACAATTTTTCTTCAATTGTATTCTTCGAGAAATAAGACTTTCTTTTCAGTCGGCTATCATTATAAGGGGTTATCTCTTCGAATCGATCCATTCGAGCACTGGGTTATAGCGTCGGATCATATATTATTATCTATGGCTTTGAAGACATCTTTGACAATAATTGGATTTTTATATGATTTTCATTTGATTTACAAATAATTGAATAAAAAGTGTTTTTATTTGACATTTGATTCAATCGAAATGACATGTTCTGTGAGTCTGTGTCCAGAATCCAGTCGCGTCGAGTCCTTCCTGTGTCCAGAATCCAGTCGCGTCGAGTCCTTCCTGTGTCCAG
>JAQIXR010001330.1:0-13369 GCA_034700825.1 Quadroppia sp. Gr-Ori-00064
CTACGCCCGCAAAAATAATATGATGTCTAATCGATGGCAAGGCATGGGATATCGTTTAGCGAATGGCATTTTTGTCAAACCTATTGGAGAAACACAGATTCGAATGGATATAACAATTAATGGACAGACAAAGTCAGCACAGTTTGCTATATTTATAATCAAAGGACTGACGAGTGATATAATTATTGGATATAATTTAATCCGAACTTTGGGAATTGTTATTAACGGCCGCGACAATACAGTCTCCTTTTGACGCCCAAAGTCTGTCTCAAATGCCTTCAATCATTTATCATCTATTCATTCATTTGAAGAAGAAGTCATTGTCTTTACAACTGGTCGAGTGTACAGTAAAGAGACAATAGTTTTTCATTCTCTTTCTTCACGTTTAATTGATATCGATTTTGAAAATAAAAGACGAGTACAGAATGGAACGTATTATATTAAAACTAATGGCGAAACAGTTATTTTTCTATCGAACTGTATTGTGGAAGCCATTGATGGCTCCGCAGTCATTGTCGCCACAAATTTGTCCCACAAAGACGAGATTCTTACCGCTGGTGACATATTAGGATATTACGAATCAACAGATGAATACGCTTTCATTTCAACTAATTTAAACGATAATTTTTTGGACACTCAACATGTCGTTGTTAAGGAACAAGTAGGGCCCGACGAACTTCTTGACCCCGACGAACTGATCACTACATTAAAGTTTGAATTAGGCGATATTAAGATCGGAAATCATTTAAATGAAGACGAAAAACAAAAACTCATTCATTTATTCATTACTTACAAAGACGTTATGGCATTTGATGGACATATTGGATTAACAGATTTACTCGAGTATAATATTGAAATAGACAGATCTAGACCAGTCCATGTCCCACCTTATAGGGTAAGTCCAGAACAGAGAGAACACATTATAAAACAAGCCCAAGAAATGCTTGATCAAGACATCATCGAAATGTCTCGATCACCTTGGTCATCTCCAATAATTATCCTTAAGAAGCCTGAATCTAAAGGCGGTGGATGGAGATTTGTAAATGACTTCAGAAAAGTCAATGAATTAACAAAGAAATGGGTTTATGAATTGCCGTTAATTAAGGACTATTTCCGCTCACTCTCTGGCTATCGATTGTTCACTAGTTTGGACGCGAACAGTGGATTTTATCAGATAGGCATCAATCCAGATGACAGAGATGTGACCGCGTTTATTGTGCCCGGTTATGGTAGCTTCCGTTACAAGCGTATGCCTATGGGAATGTCTACAGCTCCTCAGTACTACCAGCACCTAATGGACAAAGTCTTTGGTCCGTTGAAATTCTCAATAGCGCTAACATTCCTGGATGACATTTTAGTCCCGGCAATAAATTTTGACCAATTAATTGAACGAATGGACTTAGTATTAAACGCATTAAAAATAGCAAAACTTACACTAAAGCCTTCGAAGTGCATTATAGCGGCAAAACGATTAAGATTTTTGGGACATATTATAGACAAATATGGTATTCATACAGACGTCTCTAAAATAAAAGCAATCGCGAAATTTCCACAGCCCACAACTGTGAAGACAATAAGACAATTTTTGGGAAAATGTGTTTATTACAGTGAATATATAGTGAATTACTCAACAATAGCCGCCCCTCTCTATGAGCTGACAAAGAAAAACAAAGAATTTATTTGGACTGATGTACACCAAAAAGCATTCGATTTATTGAAATTAAAATTAATTTCTCCTCCAATTCTCGCTCACTACAATCCGAAATATGAAACTGAATTGCGAACAGATGCGAGCTATATAGGCATTGGCTATAGACTGATGCAAAAGCAGCCAAATGACCTATGGCACCCTGTCAGCAACGGTTCCCGGAAATTAAGTGACACAGAGACACGATATCCTATCACTGAATTAGAATGTTTAGGCGTCGTTTGGGCACTGAATAAAAATAGGTCATATCTATTGGGACTACCCTTCAAAATAGTCACTGACCATCAGGCACTTAGAGTCCTTTTAACTAAAAAAGTTTTACCTGGCCGTCTAGGCCGGTGGGCTCTAGTTGTTGCCGAGTTCCCTCACGCCGAAATCATTCACAGAAAAGGTATTAACATGGAAGACGTAGACATTTTATCACGAAATCCCGTAGACAATCCGATCACAGAAGAAGAGATAACAAACGAGTCATTATTTATGATAACTGATGTCAATCAAATACCTAAATATGAAGACTACCAAATAGGTCAAGAAAATGACACCCGTATCCGAAACATATTAGAGAAAATCAGAAATGAAGACATAATTTCATTAAAATATGTCATAAGAAATGATTTGCTGTATCGACAAAAAGGCGACAAATTAGTTTTGGAATTACCCCAATCACTGATTGAAAACATTCTATTCACACATCATGACCACCAGTTCTCTGGGCATCATGGTTTCGACAAAACTTATCATCGAATAAACGAAAGATTTAGTTTTCCAAAAATGAAACAAACAATCAAAACATATGTCGAGTCATGCATTGATTGTCTGACAAGAAAACGACCTGCAGGAAAACCCTATGGATTAATGCAAATCCCTAAATCATGTAATCCTTGCGAAAAATACTATATTGATTTTTTAGGTTCATTTCCTAAATCCGATTCAAACAAACGATATGTCATAGTTTGCGTTGACTCATTCACGCGTTACGTCATAACGAAAGCAACCACTGACAGCACTGCTGAAACTGTTGCCCAATTTCTCATCGAAAACATTATTACCAAATTTGGTGTTTTCAAATACCTCATTAGTGATAGAGCAAAGTCCTTCCTATCAAAAGTCATCAATGATTTGTCACAAAGAATTGGATTTCAACTGATTACGACAACCGCATTTCACCCACAGAGCAACATAAGTGAAAGAGTTAATGCAAGCATTGCACAAATGTTAAGCAATTATTGCAACTCTTCTCATAAAAACTGGGACTCAATGCTTTCGTCGATCACTTTGGCATTGAATACTCAATACCACAGATCTATAGGTACCAGTCCTTTTTATCTTATGTTCGCGAGACATTGTGTTCTGCCCGGCGACATACCACTCGACATTCACAACGAACAACAACGACTCAACAGTTGGGAAATCGCCTGTGATTTAGCCCGTCAAAGAACAGAAGCCGTCCAAAATTATAACAAAAGTTATTACGACAGACGACGACAGAACATGACTTTTAATATCGGAGAAATGGTAATGGTTTACTCGCCGAACCGTAAAGTTGGCCGTGCCTCTAAACTCTTACACTATTGGCATGGGCCTTACGAAATAATTAGAGTCAAAACACCAATTGTATACGAGATACAATTAAAGCCAAATCGCACTGATGTTGTGCATGTCTCACGTATGAAGCGATACCACAATAGAGACAACTTTAATGCACAGCTCAATACTAATGGAAACACATCATTGGAACTGAATGAAAGCCAAACAGCGAATGAAAGTGCGAACGAAAACGAAAATAACAATGAAAATATTGGACCAAACGACAGTCCATCCATACAGACAAGACCTCGTCCATTGACAAGTTCACGTACAGTTCGTAACAACTTAATGTTATTAATGATTTTCGCAATCATTGTTCAAACATTTTCATTTAATCTGACTGAACCTGTCCAATGGCACTCATCTGATCGAAAGGTCGTATCAAAATTAATCCCTTATAATTATAAAATCGATTACAAATTTCCGTGCGATGTGTTTAACACAACCACTTCTAAACTATATAATTGGTGTGAGAATCTATTTGAAGAAAACTTTATTCTTCCACTGAAAAATCGTTGTACAAGTCATGACATAATTCGAGAGAAACGCATTGCCCCTTTGGCCATCATTGGCATCGCAGTAACAGTCGCGCTAACAGGTATAAGTTATGGTTCTTATGCCCTAATGAAGACAAATAAACTCGAATTTAAAGTCGAAGAACTAATTATTGATTTAAAAGCAATTAATCAAAAAGTCCAAAAAGGAGAAGACGCCACTGTCCACATCAATAACGCCCTGAAATTGGCAGGAATTGAGTTGAATAAAACTCAATTAATCATTGACGGCGATAAACAAGAATTAACCTCTGATATCGCAATTGCCACTTATTTGGCATATAAATTGGCTCATATAAAAATCGTTATTCAAGAGTCAGCCACAAATAAAGGTTATTTTAAACTTTCTAAAGAATTTATGGACATAATGAACGCAACGCTTCCGTGTAACACTACATGCCCTATCGAATTGGCGCTATTAATTAACTGCAATATTGACACCACTTTTAAAAGATTAAATATTGGAATTGTTACACGCATTCCCTCAGACAATCTGTTTATATTGAAAGCAAATGCATTTACACTGTATTCAAAGAAAAATCAATTGAATTGTCACCTATATTATACTGGCTCTCAATATGTCATATATGACCGACAGACCACTTGTGTTGCACCTGTCCCGGATTTTGAAATAAATTCTTTCATTCTCTATACAGAACGACATATCAATTGTACGAAAGATTACTTCAAAGACTATACTTTTAATAGAACCGATTGTTCAATTGAAAACTTTTAATGACATACAACTAATTCATGGACAAGAATACAATTATGTTTATTGTTATGAAAATAATATAACAATAAAATCACGTAAATTTCAATGCCCAGAATTACCATTCAAACTGAGAATAAACACTGAATTCTCAATAAATGAATTCAAGTACTATGGCCATAATTCAAGTGACACTTCGATAACAATGAAGTCTTACATTTATTCTGACAAAGTCAATGAATTCCTGTCGAAAGTCAAAAATAATGAAAAGATTGATTTAAATTTGTATTACAAAGAAATCAGTCAAATCACTCACATGGAAACACAAGAGTTCAGAAATCAAACAAAGACAACAATGACAATAATAGCCATTGTCATACTCTCAATCTCTATCGTATTTATAGCTTATTTTATAATAAGACTTAAATTTATTCGCGATCGAAATCGCAATTTAATTCAATTTCAATCACAGGTAGCCACTGAGACGGCACGACAACTCGTCCGTTTCATTAGTGAACCTTCCCGAGCTTTAGGCCAACCTATAGTCGAAATCCATGAAATTGATTAAAACCCTTATATTTATCTTTTATTTAATCAATATTTAATCAGTTATTTAAGCAGTTATTTCATTTTATTTCTTAATAATTTAATGAATTTATTATTATATATATATTTATTATTTTTAATAATCGATGGAATAGAATTTATTGAATAGATTAGTTTTAATTATTTGTTGAAAATTTCTTTAATTGTGAATGAATAGGATTTGATTAACAAAATGGCCAGAAAAGTAACACCCAAAGAGAGTGGACGACAGTCACGACGCGATGCGACGCGCCGTAGATCTTCACGTCAAAACAATGAGAGCAGTGACGAGGACTACACAACCAGAGCAAACACCTCACAAACCACACGTTGGCTGCGACCAATGGATGTGACAATCAATCTTCCAAGAGCTGAGTCCACCTCAAGCACCACGACAACCACACAAAATGCTACAACGACTGTCACTCCAGCTTCGCCAAGCGATGAGGAACAACAGACCACAAGCACAGTTCGACAAACTAGTACTCAAATACAGTCGAGACAGCGAAATCGTATTACACATACAGTAACAGCGCCCACAACTATCGCAGAGGAAGACGACGACGTTCTCATTATCCACGACAACAACAACACAACAGATTGGCCAACACAAATACCGTTTCTTCCAATCATTGGTTCAGTTGATCTCTCAAATGCAGGACCACCGAGACGTCAACGCAACAGATCACCTGTTGAACGCCCGTTCAGAAAACCGTCCACAACTCCATACTATCCTCGACGTCGTCATACCCTAACTGTCCCGGATTTCATTGAATCATTAGAAGACTATGAAATCGATTTTCATGATTTTAACATCGAGCGACGAGATTTCGCTAACACACGACGCGCTGGTTATGAATTTGGCTCTACAGTAACAATAGAGCTGAACGGAGAAGTAATAGATGACCCGGCAGAAGTAAGAAATCAGTTGAGGTATTTCTGTATTGTTTGCCAACTATTTCCAATCGACATTGTGCGCTGCATTGGCTGTCCTCCTGGTTTATCATTCTATTGCCGAAATTGTCTTCTGATCCTCATTCAAAAAGGTTCACGTTGTCTGCCTAATCCCAGACATCTGTTAAGAGAAATAGAACCCATAGACAGAGATCTCATTCATTCTAGAGTGAGAATTGCATGCGAATATGGATGTGTTGACAATAATGGTCAACCAATTCGTATGAATTACGCCAGAGGCAATCGACATCACACACAGACAGACAGAGAGTATGGATGCGATCGACCCGTATGTACGAAAAGGATGTGCAAGAAATGTTTGATGTTTAAGTTTGACAAATCTGAGTACAACACAGAAGACCCAGAAAGACCACACAGAGATGTAAACGACTGCAACATTCACAGGAATGGTTTCGCAGAGTTTGTCTTCGCAAGACAATTGTGCGAGAGATCAGTGTCACCAACACGACGTTTGGCCACCGCTCAAACAAATCTTATCCAAACAAATCGAGAAAATGTTCGAATAAATAATGAGCAAGTAATCCGTTTGGAACAACTACAAACGAGTCAATTGTTAGCAATAGAGACGGCAGACGCTCATGAAGAAGAACGAAAAAGACATGAGGAGGAAATTGAAGCCCATAAACAGGAACTGGAAAGACACAAAAGAGTTATTGAAAGTTATCGAAATGAAAACAGTGTGCTTCACGACGATTTGGTTAGAAGAGAGAGACGTTTAATGAACACCCAAAGAGATTTCGATCTATTGATGCAAAACCCCGACATCAGAGCATTTGCCAATGAGCTGCGCATCGCCCACAACATGAATCCAATGCCCGAATACCAGAACAGATCAATACCAACACCACGCAATCCTAGCGCTTCCGCCACACTTTCCCGTCCACCACCTGAAGAGATCATACCTTTTATCAACGATTCTGAGATAACCGCTTCCACTCAACCCATCAACGAAGTGACACGTGTAGTCACAAGCTCCACACCGATCCCGACCACTAGTAGTCTGACCATAACCGCATTCACACCGACTCAAGTCTATGGCATAACAGCAAATACACAGACGATTGCAGTAATGCCCGACATCAGTACTCATCCAATAGTAACCGCTCCTCAACCGCAACCTCCTACTCGACACCGCCAAAGAGCAAAGCGTAGAAGAGGTGGTAAAAAGACGCGCCGACAACAGGAACTACAACTACACCAACAGACACCTGGTCCCCAACAGACACAACCCCCACCACGTACCCAACCTGTACCTGAACATCAGCAACGCCAACAACTTATGGAACGTACTTCACGTAACACCCATGGCAGAGACGATGAGTCACGTGACGATGATAGACACCAATATAGACCTGGAGCCTATTATCGCGAACGAAGAGACAACCAAAGACACTACAGACGCGACCAGAATGACCGTCATTACTAAAGACATTTTCAACGAATAATACTTAAGTTTTTCCTAATACTAACCCTATATTTACTCAAAGAATTTAAATATTAATCAATTTATATTAATCTCAATTTGTTTTTAATCTCAAAGTATTTTTATTATAAATACTTAATTTTATTTAATCATATAATTTTAATTTCGTGTTTTTTATTATATAAACACTATATTTTAATCAATGCTCAATGTTTTGTTATGTTAGCATAATTAATTGTTAGATTTTTATTGTTTAGTATTTTATATTTTCTTTAAATGTGATTAGGAATGGATAGAAAGAGATCTCGACCTCCTGGTCATATGAGTGGGCGTATCTACCAGGCAGAAAGAGATGCTCAAGAGATCGCCCGTTTGAATGCGATCATTGAACAGGAGCAACGACTTCGAGCTGAACTTCAACATCAAGTCAATGTGTTCAGAAATGAGATCAATGCACTCAATGGAGAAATACAAGCTTTAAAGAAAAAGTAAATTTTTGTAATGTTTATAACGTTTTGTAATACCAAATTCTCTATAATATGTGATTTTTTGTGATAAATATAATGTATTTTCTATTTAAAAAAGTTCCTAAAATTTGTGATTTTTATATTTCATAATAAAATAATTTTATTTATATAATATATTTTTTATGATAAAAATTCTAATCAAAATGTTTTTCTTAAATATATATTTGTTTAAAAATTTTGAAGCAAAATTTTTAGTCGAAAAAGCGAGTATTTATAGACATCTCATATGTCTTGTCATTGATTGCATTGCTTTGCAATCATTTGTATTTGCAATTGAATTGCAATACTGGACACAAAGTCCAGGGTCGTCTAAAACGGCAAATGTTTTATGTATTGAATGCACATTCAGTGCATTCATTGTTATGTTTACTTTGTGTAAAGTTATGTCAATTTTGAATATCAATTGATTCCTATATTTTGTATTGAATTGAAAATAAGTTTTAATTAAAAAAGTGTTTGAATTGAAGCCAAAAATATATTCAATAACTCCCTGTCCTAACCACTGGCGCATCGACTAAAAGCCGACTTCAATATTATTAACGATTAGTTTTTTGTTAAAATAAATTCAAATTAAAGAATAAAATATTCGGAAAAAGTTTTTATAGAATTATCTAAAAGTTTGATTCAAAAACAAAATAATGTTTTCCGTAAAAATCAAACGATTTTTAAAATATTTGTGAAAATTATGAAAAAGTATTTTATTTGTAAAACATTTATATAACAAATAATTGTATTATATAATAAAATGTTAAAAAAACTAAACTTTTTCTTCAAAATTTTATTGATAGATCGCTTATTATGCAAATAAACCCTCAATATCTGACTTCTTGTGCCAACGGCGACATGAATTCCAGTCATTCCTTTGACTCTCTCTACCTATACCGCAGTCAATGACACTTACGTTTAGTATGCCTTCAATCGTGACATGAATTCCATTGAAAGACACAATCAGTGAATACAAGACTATTTACAAAGAATTGAATCAATTGTTTTGTAATTAATATTCGATACAAACATACAAATGATTGCTATATAGAAGTCAATAGACATTATGTTTGCATTTATTACACGAAATGAAAATTAATTTTAAATAATAAATAGTAATAAAAATTATTTTCTTTTAACACAAACTCTCTCTTAAGAAACATAACACAAATGACAAAATATTCTCGTATTTCATATATATTTTATTACAGAATATATTCTAATGATTGAAATGTTATTTAAAACTTTTATTCCTATGTATTGAATGTCGGCAACAATTGTGTCAAAAATTTATTAAAAATTCGTGTATTAAATGTTTGTCTGTTTTTATAAGACAATAAAATTTAATAAAAGTTTTATTGAAATAAAGTTTTCGAATAAAATTGTTTAAAAGTTTTTGAAAACAATTTTCTTTACATACTTTATGAACGACTCATTAGTTTGTGTGTCATTTGACTCACCCCCTGCACAGGGGTATTTGTGGTCACATTAGTTGAAAAGCACATAAAACTCATTGAGTTGACATTATATGTGATATGAGTTTAGGATTAGTTTAAATGTGTTTTCAATTGAGTTATCATTTGAAGACATGTCTAAAAGAAAGACAAAAAGTGGTTATAATTGCGATTCTTTCGATCGATTCGGCGATGATTTGAGTGAAGTCTTATTGAGTTATCTCTCGATTGACCACAAATTTCGATACGAATGTGTGTCAAAACAATGGCAACGATTGGTCTTTAAGACACAAAATGAACTCAATTTTCAAGACATGTATGATCTGAAGAAATCTGATAATCATTGGAATTTAAATAGTTTTGAGTTATTTGTGAAGAAGTCCTCAAACCTTCCATTCAATGAATTCAATTCAAATAGATTTGAGTTATTGCTGAAGAAGTGCTCAAACATTACATCTATTAAAATATTTGGTTTTAACGAAGATCTCAATACTATTAATGAAGTCTTTCATCTGATTATCAAATATTGTATACATTTGAAGAAAATTGAATCAGATTTTTATGGATTGACAGAAGAGATAATAAAAGAGTTTTACACAAAGTTTGAAACAAATGTTACCACAGATTTCACACTAAATCATAACCTACAGTTCCTTCCTTTACTGCAAACCGTTTCATGTCTTCATATACGCTATAAAAGACTTTCAAATGTCTTCGCTTTGGATCAGTGTTTGGTTAAAGGAATGAAAGCTATTACAATATATACTGTATTAGCCGAAGATGTGAACAGATTCGAGACATTGATTGAATGCAATCAAAAGAGTTTGAAATCAATTGAAGTTGTGATGAATAAAGACGTGAATGAAAACGATTTGAAACGAGTTTTGAAAAGCATTTCCAAGAATTCAAATCTCATTAAATTAAGTATTGATTTCATTAATCAAATCAATGACTCATTCATTGATGACTTGAAACACATTTCAGACAATTGTCTTAATGTTAAACAAATTCATTTCAATTCAATTATTATTTCACAAAAATTCGTGAATTTTTTCAATTCTTTCAAACATTTAAAAAGACTTTCTTTTAATGGTATTTGTGTTAAAGATTTTGATCTGAAGAGTGAATCACTGAAAGGGTGTCAAAACTTAACGCATTTGACTCTCAGTACACAAATAAATGACAACTTCTTCACAGATATTGACAAACATTTACCTAAACTTCAGATCATTTTCTTAAGAATTGGTTTAATAACTGAACGAACATTTGATTCATTGTATAAACTGAAAGACATTCAGAAGATATCACTCAAAGGTTACAACTGTTTGACACAAATCCGTAAATCAGTTGTTGTGAAACTCATTGAAAATTGTCGTAAAATTAATGAAATTTATGTCAAAAATAATAATTTTTATATAGATTTGAAAAGTTATGACATTTACAACTTGAGAGCATTTGCTCAAAAGCAGAGTTTGTTTGAAGTCATTGATAAATATTATAATCATTAATGAGAAAAAAAAATTATATTTTGTTTGTAATTCAGTTATTCTTAAACTCAAACATTTTTTGTATAATTTTGATATTCATTATAAATATTATTAACGATTCGTTTTTTATTAAAATAATTACAAATTAAAGAATAAAATATTCGGAAAAAGTTTTTATAAAATTATCTAAAAGTTTGATTCAAAAACAAAATTATGTTTTGTGTAAAAATTTCTATGTATTGAATGTCGACAACAATTGTGTCAAAAATTTATAGCCATAAATACAATTATAATTAGAAAATGATTGACAAATGCATTGAAAATCAATTGAATTCTTTGTTCAAAATATTTAATACAATAATCAATGAAATGATTATTGTTTTCATTGAATGCAATGAATGTAACAATAGTTGAATAAAATTAAAGTTTTTGAAAAAAATGCTAAAATTTAACACTTTTTGAACAATTGAAAAATTATTTTCTTTGACGAAAAGTCTTACAAAAGTTATCACAAATATTGTTAAGAACTATGTGTTTGAAGTCAGTAAACGGATGAAGAATTCGGTCTAAATTACAAACTTTTTATTTTTTTCTGTTTTTATAAAACATAAAAATTTAACAAAAGTTTTATTGAAATAAAGTTTTTGAATAAAAACTCAAAATTGTTTAAAATTTTTTCTCAAAGCATTGAAAACAATTTTTTTCAAACTTTTTGAACCACTCATTAGTTTGTGTGTATCGAAGGGTCGATCGACTCACCCCCTGTACAGTCCAACACTTGATAGGGGTATTTGTGGATATACTGTACATTAGTTGAAAAGCACATAAAACTTATTGAGTTGACATTATATGTGATATGAGTTTAGGATTAGTTTAAATGTGTTTTCAATTCAGTTATCATTTGAAGACATGTCACAAAGAAAGACAAAAAGTGGTTATAATTGCGATTCTTTCGATCGATTCGGCGATGATTTGAGTGAAGTCTTATTGAGTTATCTCTCGATTGACCACAAATTTCGATACGAATGTGTGTCAAAACAATGGCAACGATTGGTCTTTAAGAAACAAAATGAACTCAATTTCGAAGACGTTAAAGAACTGAAGAAAACAACTAATGTTTGGAATTTTAATGGTTTTAACTCAAAACTCAAAACTTTTGAGTTATTTCTGAAGAAGTGCTCAAACATTACATCCGTTAATACGTTAGTGAAATATGATTATAATATCTATAATATTAATGCAATCTTTCATCTGATTATCAAATATTGCAAACATTTGAAGAAAATTGAATCAAATTTCAACGGAGTGTCAAAAAAGATAATAAAAGAGTTTTACACAAAGTTTGGATCAAATGTTATCACACATTATAGACACGATTACAACTCAAATAAAATGCTATCTTTATTGCCATTCATTACATCTCTTCATATAATCAATAATAGACTTTCATATGTCTTCGCTTTGGATCAGTGTATGATTAAGGGGTTGAAAGTATTTACATGTGATATTAGAGCTGAAGACGTGAACAGATTCGAGACATTGATTGAATGCAATCAAAAGAGTTTGAAATCAATTGATCTGACATTCAATAAAGACATGAATGAAAACCATTTGAAACGAGTTTTGAAAAGCATTTCCAAGAATTCAAATCTCATTTCATTGAAACTAAGTTTCGATAATGAAATCAATCACTCATTCAGTGATGAATTGAAACACATTTCAGACAATTGTCTTAAAGTGAAAGAAATTTCATTCACTTTCGCAAACAGATCACAAGAATATAAACAATTCGTTAATTTTTTCTATCGTTTCAAACATTTAAAACGACTTTATTTTGATGGCTTTCCTCTGAAATATGTCTTTGATTTGGATCTGAAGAGCGAATCACTGAAAGGGTGTCAGAACTTAACGCATTTGACACTCAATACAGAACTCAATGACAACTTCTTCACCGATATTGACAAACATTTACCAAAACTACGAAACATTCGCTCAAGAATTGGTTCAATGACTGAACAGACATTTGATTCATTGTCTAAACTGAAAGACATTCAGAAGATAAGATTCAAAGGACGTAATGGTTTGATACCAATCAGTGAATCAATTGTTGTGAAACTCATTGAAAATTGTCGTAAAATTAATGAATTTTATTTCCAAAACGTTTTTATAAAATCATATTTGAATTCTGAAGATATTTATAAATTGAGAGCATTTGGTCTTAAGGACAGTCGGGTTGAAGTCGTCAAAGATATTGATTTATCTTATTTTTATTGAAATTCTGAAGACATTTACAAATTGAGAGCATTTGGTCTTAAGGACAGTCGGGTTGAAGTCGTCAAAGATATTGATTTATCTTATTTTTATTGAAA
>JAQIXR010001331.1:0-13367 GCA_034700825.1 Quadroppia sp. Gr-Ori-00064
GTTGAACCCAATTCAGCGCACTTTCCCACCCCTTCCTCTTGTGTTCCCTTTATGTCCAACACTTTAAAGCATTTCTTGTCTTCAAATGCAATCCAATCACTGCCACAAGTGTTGAGACAATCGAATCCATTGATGGCTAGAAATGAGTGAAAATAATTATTTGTGAAATCATTTGTCAATAAATAGTTACAGAATTTGAGTAAAATTGAGACTAATATTACAAAACTATTGTATGAATTCATTTTAAATAATAACATATACTTTCCATACACTTACCTAGAACATTGTAAAGTTGTCATTTATATATTGATTATATGAGAGTCATATCACCTGGATTATTATATAAATTGATTGTGAATTTCATTTAAAATAACTCTTTATTTGCAAATCAGATAAAAGTAAATTTTATAATAAAATAACGACTATTTTAATGAAAAAATATTGATATGAATTAATATCAGTCTTTCCATTGATTCATATGAGAGTAAGAGCACCTGGATTATTAGGAGTAGTTTAAATTTCTTTAAATATTAGACAAATTAAATAATTTTTTTAATTTAGTAAAAATTTTAAACAAATATTTATTTATATTTTGTATTAAATTTATTGTATTTGTTTATTTGTATTATTTTTCACAGACTGTATATAAATATAATATTTTCATTAAATTGTATATTATTTATGATTTAATTATTTATTCAATTGTTGTCTCATTTCTATTGTCTATTCATTTGTTAATTCATTTAACTCTAAATTATTTACTTATATTTATATTCAGTAAAACAAAACAAAAAAGTGAATAAATATTTGTAATATAATATAAGAAAATTCTTAACACAAATAAATCTCTGTTTAAAAAAATATTTTTTATTATTTATTTCTTTTGTATTTATTTAATGAAAAACATTTTTTTCATCGAAAATTAGAAATAAATTTTACAAAACGATTACTTTTTTTGTACTTCACATATAATAAGAGAAAAATTTATAAAAAAGTTATAAAAAATTTATGTTAAATATTATAATGAAATACAAATACTAATAATGAATATACAAAATAAACATTTATTTTGATGTGTAGAACAAATACTGTATTTTTAATGCAAGACATTTTAGACACGAAATACTATTTTTGGCAAAACGATAGACATTTGAAAGGGGAGTATAAGTCAGGGGAAACAATTGGCACACATATAAAGGGCTTAACAAATAGTTGCAGAAATTTTTTGAAACATTTAAACACATATAAAACAGACAACACATTCAATGACAGCACAAACGGAATGAATAAATTTTATACAAAAATATTACTACTTTTTTGTACGTTTAAGACAAGACATGAGTTTTCTTTTGAGACAGAGTTTTGGAGTTAATATTTTTGTGCGAAAATATTTGTATTTGAAATATAATGATATGAAATGTAATTATATATTAAGTTATGGGAAGAAAGTGAGAGAAAATGAAAAGAAAAATAATTTTTAATTGAATTAAACAATTGTATTCATGTGTAAAGAATTGGTAAAAATTTTTTTTTTACTGTTTGATTGAAATCTATAGGAAATGAAAATTATTTAAACTAATATTGATATAAGTTATCAGTGTATTTATGGGCACCTGTATAGGGAAAGGGTATTAAAAAAGAAAGAGACAATTGTTTTGTGCGAGAGTTTTATGAAAATAAATAAAAATATATTTTAAGTGTTTTTTTCTGTGGTATTAATGAAATATTGACTGAAAAATGGGACTCAATAGGAAATAATGGGTAAAAATAATCTATTGAAACAGTTTTCTTTTTTATTATCTAAGGGTAGGAGAAAATGGTTTTTATTTTTTAAGGAACTGATAATAAATAGTGTATTATATTATTGGCTATAATTTTGGAGATAATGAATACAAGTATTGAATTCAGAGACAATTGATGTTCAATAAAATCATATGCAATGATCTAAACTACATGTGCTATAAATAGACACACATACACAAAGGAACGGCTATTTTTTGATTGCAAAAGGAAAGGATAAACACTTTTTCTTCTATTGAAAGAATAGTAACATTTTTTTTGGCGATTATTTACAGATGAAAAAAAATGTTTTGAATAAATGATAGAAAAAAATATGTTTTTTTGATTTGTTTTTTCGTGTGTTTTATATAAAAGTTTTTTTTTTTGTTATTTTTTGTGTTGTTTTTTGTGTGAAATCAGATATGATTTGAATATGAATTAAATGAAGAATTTTTGTTATAGTCTTAGCTCTTGTGATGAAGATTATGGTCAGGAAATATTCATACCGTTCCCAATCTATCAACTCATCATACAAATTTTACATAGGGCTGACACATACCTGTGCTATATTTCGCACTCAAATCCATAATATAATAGTTGAATAAAAAACTTATATTTGGATTGAAGGCTCTCTCACTCGCAGTCCATACCAGTGCTCATCACAGAGACATCACATGCGTTGACAAAACTCTTTTGTGAATAAAAAATAATTTTTTTTAATAAACAATTATTTTATGAAAAAAAAACAATATTTTATACCATTTTTGATGCGATTTTTGCGAAACGAAAATGAAATGAATTTTTTTTTGTATGAAAAATGATTTGAAAAATAATTTTTTGCTGTGAATAAGAATTTTTTTTTGCACAACGACTAATACCCGCCGCCATATCCGCCTCCGGCTCCTCCATAACCACTATCCATTCCCCCGCCTCCATATCCGCCTCCCATATCCATTTCGTTCATACCATAGCTCTCACTACCACTGCCATAGTTATCGCCTCCGCCGCCACCGCCATAACTATCCATTCCACCTCCATATCCACCACCGCCTCCTCCACCTCCTCCACCTCCTCCATATCCACCACCCCCTCCACCATAGCCTCCACCGCCTCCATAGCTCATAGGCGGACAATCCATTTTCATTTCCTGCATCTTTATTCTAGGGGCAAAACAGGGGGTATAAAAATGTTATACAGAAAAAAAATGTTCATTTTATAGAATATTCTGATAGAAAAAGACATGAATTCTTACGGAATTGGTATCGGAATCGGAATATATATCTTCTTTTTCTGTGGAGAGAATATTAATTTTTAAGCCATGATTATTCTGGCGCCTGAAATGACCAGGTGCTCATCACACAACATACCTTCATCATGGCTATAAGGGGCAGAATTTCTTTTAATTTCTTCATGAGTTTCTTCTTTTTAATCATAGCATTCGTTGACATAAAATGATTGGATATTAAACACAAGTCGAGTATAACTATCGTCAGCATCAGTGCCGATGCAGTGGAACGGCGTCTACAATACAGTGTCATAGCTGTGAAGAATGGTTTGGTTTTTGTGAAGACAATACTTATTGAAGAGAAAAAAAAAACTTTATTTTAATATTTGAAACAGACTTTCGATATTCACATGTCTTTCACAAAACTGTCTTTCGATGTGAGCTTTCACTGCGAGCCCACACACTCTTATATATACCGCCAGTTCCTTATGTGCTATAGGGATGACAATAGGGCAACAGTACAAACACACTTTCCCATCCCTATCCCATGCCAGTCAATCAGTGTTCACTCACTTTCGGTGTAACACATAAAAAAAAATCTATAACTTATTGTTTCCTATAATAACATTTGATGCCTTTCCCCCTTTCAATAATCCTACCCCTTATTTATGAACAGATTATTTTTTTGTTATTTATTTTCATAATTCATTCATTCATTCAATTCTTTCATACAAAAAAAGTCTTTTTAAGACCACAATTGTATCGGAGAGAAAAAAATTACAGTCAAAGCCTTTGAGCAAACAATTCACTGCAGAAATGCATACGAAGTGCTATTTTTAGCGCCCAATGGCTTAATTATGTGCGCGCACAAAACAGGTCTGTCTGTATGGGAGGGGGGAAAGGAGTGTTGTTTCGCCGAATGTCTAATATTGGGAACAATGCATAAGTGTATGCCTTTCCTGTATTTATAGCATCACAAGCACAGACACTTTTTTTTGAGAGCTCACGGCTTATTTCACCTAAATTTTCACTTTTTTTTCTATGCCTTAAACAAAACACACTTTAAATGATTTTTGAATTATAAATTCATATCAATTCTGTTCTCACATTATTTTTTTGTACATCCCTTTCCATCCCTAGTCATCGAAGAGAGGTCATCGCCTCACACACAAACTCACTCACATAACCCTTAAAAACCCCTTAAAAAACTTCAAATTATTTATTTTAATTATTTTTCTTTAATATTTAATATTCAATAAATAATATGTTTTTATATTTTCTACTGGAAATGGAGTTATCATTAATAGAGGGGCTATTTTGGCCCCTCTTTTTTTAGCTCAGGAAAAACATCCCCTGAATTGACGACCTGTTTATAAAAATAAGAAAATAACTTTCGATTAATATAACAAAAAAATATATAAATAAATAATTGGCAAAAAAATGTAAATAATATTCAAATTTTTATCTCATTTTTAGAGAAAAAATATTTTTATAAAATATTCTCTTTATTTCTCAATCACTTATGGATTAAATATAATAATAATAATAATAACAATATTTTTATACAATATTTTTAAAGTCAATTCTTATCACTAGAAAAAAGTGATAATAAATATATATATATATAAAGATTGAGAGAAAAAAAATCGAATTTAATTTTTATGTCAATCTCTCCTTTTGTGCCCAATTTTGGTCATCAGTTTTTACAGGCAATGAATGAATGAATGAATGAATGAATGAATAAAACGAAACTCGTTTTCTATGTTAAGTGTTATCGTATTTTTTAATATTTATTATTTCGTTTCACAAATATTAAAACGAAAAAAACAATTCAATTGATTTGTAATAAATTTTTTTTTCTTCTTCTTCTTCTCGACTCTTATAATAAATATAATAATTATTATATTATTATATTTTAAGCGCTATTTTGTTATACAATTTGTTATTTTTTTTCATTCTTTGCGTTCAATAAACACAAAAAACATTAATAATTTGTTCGTTTTGTATATCTATTTTCGGCAACTCTTCTTCGGATTTTTTTTGCCCCCTTTTGTTTTGTGTCTTTCACTCCCCTCCCTTTCCCAGTGCCTGAGCCCCTGGAATAGTGTTTGATTGAAAATAAATACGTTTTGCACATCAAATACAACACAATTAAACTCAATATAAATATAAATATAAAGCACTTATACCTCACTTATCGCACGAAAAAATCGATACCATTTATAGACATCGCTTCAGAAGAATAAAAATATTTATTAAAAAAGAAATAAAAAAATGTTTTTATTTATTATATTTTAATTTAAAAATTCATTCAAAAAAACACAAAATATTTATATATAATTCAAACGTCTATTCATTTTTGAATAAAGACATCACTTATTATCATATATTAAAGTCAATACTTACCTTGAATATTAGCTAGGTGATTATATAGAAGGAGGTAAGTAAGCATTTACCTCAGGGGTATTAATCAACAACTGACAGGTTATTAATTAAATATGAAATTGAAAAATATTTGTCATATGTTTTAAATTTTTTATACAATAAATCTGTTATTAATTAATTGATTGGAAAATAACATTATTTTTTGACAGCAAATAAATTATTGAAATGTGTTTCTAATCAAACATAATATTAATGTTTTTAAATGATATGAAAATAGATTTTTATTATATTAAACAACAAAAAAATATTCTGAAAATAGTATTTGATTTGTTTGTAACTACACTTTCATTGAAGAAAATCGAGAATAATATTACAAACAATACTGAATTCAGTCATTGATATCAGTGTTATTTTGAGCACATATTATGAGTAAAAAAAGGATTTATTTAAGAATTAATAAAAATGTTTAAAAGTATACAAAAATGTATTTAAATATTTTTTTATAATTTTTAAACAAAGTATAACTTATTTTGAAAATATTATGTTATTTTTAAACTAAATATTCATTTATGAAAATAATACATAAAATGACAATAATTTCACAGTCATTAATATTGAGTGTAATTCTGAACACTTGTTATGAATAAAGCATTGATTTATTAATAAAATTATCGTTTAATACAAAATATATTATATTTTTTAATTTTTTATATAATGTTTAAAAACAATAATATTTATTAAAATTGTTTTTCCCGTTCAAAATGAACTCGCTTTTCAAAGATCAACGTTGATTTTGCACTCGGGATTTGCATCCTGGTAAACCTTGAGCGGCTGAGCAAATCGATTGCTCACATAATTCTGTTCCAAAGTCGAACAGTCGGGCTATAAGTGAAGAGAATATAAACAAAATATTAGTAATGAAATTATGGCTTAAATTATAGAAAAAAAAACAAATAACTAAGTGATCAAGAACATATTGTGGTGAACAATCTAATAGAGATTTTAGCACTCATTAATCGCTTCAAAGAAGAGCGAGATCATTGAAAGCTGAAACACCCATACAAATAAGTGAACGACTATTCTATAGAAGAATATTCTTTGAGAATATAATTTTGGACATACATTAGTGATGGCACTGATGGCACACTTGCCGGTCACCAAGGTTGATTGACATCCGATGGGCAGTGCCTTGACCAAGGGTGTCAGGCGCTTAAAGCACTTCTCTCTCTTAGCTTCGAAGGTCTTCACGCACTTTCCCTTCGGTTCGACTTCAGGCTTCGCGACCACAGCATTTGGGCCACACATCGCACCATACCTCTCGGCCATGGAATCGTATTGGGGGCGTATATAGTTCTGTACCTCAGCCGAGCACTCGGTCTATTGAAATAAAATGATCAAGAACATATAAGTAACAACTCATTGAACGTGTATTCACTCACATTTGTATACGTTTTTTGACATTCATTAATCGTTTGTCAAAAAAAACAAGCGTTTAATGAATGATACAAAAAAAACAGAAACAAATGTGTGAACGAATATTCTGTTAAGAATATTCTGTAATTTTTTACACATACGATATTGATGGCATTGAGGGCACAGTTGGCGAATTGTAGCTCAAGTTTGCACGCGTTTTGTTGTATCACTTCTGTCGGGGCCTTGGGATCAATTGTGGCGGCCATTTGGTTCATGGTATTTTTGCAAGCGTCAAGATTTGCGTTGAATTTGGCGGTACATTCTTTAGAGACTTCAAGCAAGGCATTACTGCCGGTGCACACGACGAGTGCGACAGCGCTTATGATCAAGAATTGCATTATTGAAAAGTTTTATTAAATTTTTTTATTCAATAAATGAATACTTTTTTTGTGAGTGTTTTCTCTCAATCTATCGAACGGTTTATATATGAGTGAAAAACAATTAAAACATCTTTTGATTAATGAGTTTTTATGTGTTTTTTTGTGACATCGGAAACGCGTATATCCTATGAGAGCTGATCAGCGCCATTGAGTTACACAACAGACTCGACATCGACTGGTTTTTGTGATAAATCATAACTCAATTCAAATAATCTTATGATATATTTATCATTGGTTTTCAATGTTATACACAATTTGTTCAATCATTTATCAAACGTTTGATTTCAACATTAAATGACAATAATTTTATTGTCATTAATATTGAGTGTAATTTTGAACACATTTTTATGAATAAAGCATTGATTTATTAATAAAATTAACGTTAAATACAATATTTTTTTCATATTTTATTTATTGCTTAAAAACAATGTTATTCACAATCTGTGAACAAATCAATCATTTGTTTTCAAATTATTTTTAAAACAATTGAAAATTATTTTATAATTAAATGATTTATTTATTTATGTATTAAATATTATATGTGCTTTTGTCGGAAGGAACTGGCGTTTCATGAGTCACTGTCTCGGTATTTATTATAATAATTGAAATATATTTAAAGAATTTGTTTTAATTAAAAAATTTTTTTGTGCATATATTTCATAAATCGCAAGAATATTCAAATCTCTAATCAGTTCTGAAATTAAATTTTAATAAATTTGTTATTATTTTAATTAATTTATTTAAAGTCAAAAATGTAATGAATGTTTGCATTAAATTATATTTATTTTAAAATACAATTCAATTTACAAAACAATTCATTACTTCACAAACATTTGATTCATTGTCTAAACTGAAACACATTCACAAGATATCACTCTATGGTTACAATACTTCCAGTGATATCAATGAAGCAATTGTTATAAAAATCATTGAAAATTGTCATAAAATTAATGAAATTATTCCCAAAAATTAAGTCATTTGTAATTTAATTAAATTCTGTAGAGATTTACGAATTTATTATTAAATGTTTAGATATTTAATGAGTTTATGATTTGATTGAAAATTATTTTAATTGTAATTAAAATATAAACTTTAATTCAAATCAAAACTATTTGATAACATTTAAAAATAAATTTTAAAAAAATTTTACGAAATTTTAAACTTTATTAAAATTTGTTATGTTTTCAACAATTGTTACAAACATTTATTTCTCGCTTTATTTGAAAATCATTTTCAAATTCATCACTCAATCTGAAGACTGATTACAGGAACGACTTAAAGGATAATCAAAGATGGAATCAAATCGTATTTTGAACGATGATGTCCTGACTGAGATCATGACTTACCTCGACATCGAAGACTTGCTTCGTATGCAAACAGTCAGCCATCAGTTCTTCACATGCGTTGAACAAGTGCTCAACCGATGCCATGGTCTTGAGTTGGGAGGAGGAATGTCCACATACCTTGACTTTTTTATACACGAGATGAGTATAAGAGACCTTGTTGTATATGAGACATCTCTGGTGAATGTGAAAACTTTGTCCAACAAATTGAAACATTTGAAGCGATTGACAATAGATGAAGACATCGATTGTCATACGATTGAGTCTTTTCTTCAAAATCATGAGACAATCGACAGCTTGTCATTCGGTCCTTACGTTCCCATCAGAGAAATCGATGAGTTCTTAGATGTGGATCAGATGTTAGTGAAGAGAATCACTCGATTGGTGTTATATATTCGATATACCTATGAAGACACAAATATCAATACAATGGCACTGTTGCAGAAGATGCCACACCTGGAGGTGTTGTATATACATCAGGACAACCTATTGGCCAATACTATGAACTTTATTCCTAATAAAGTCATTGAATTGGGTTTGCATTTCAGACACGGTTTCGATGGCCAGTCGTTCATCGATCTGTTGTATCGCTTAGAAAAACCACTACAGGTGCTGTCAACCGATCATTCCTTCACTGATGATGAGTTACCACACATTCAGATCACGTGTCGTCTGAAGAAGTTCCACTTTAGAGATAAGTGCAATTACTACGACTTCGACGACAACGACTTTGATGTCTTAGTGGACAACCGTTTGGCAAACAATTTTCAATTAATTGACACTCAAAGAGATCTCGAAGACGTGACCATTGATTGTCTCGATATGAACAACTATGCACTGATTGGTGGATACAGTCTATTAGAGGACATCCGCTATCAGTATAGCTTTGATCACATCCAATATCTCAACATTTCTGGTACTGTTGTCATCGAAAAGTTTGAACTCTATCGCAAAGTGTTCCCAAATATACATGTTTTGGATTTACATGTGCACGGGCGCTGCCATTGTATCCCATGGGAACTGGCGACAAGAGCCACTTACAAGTCTCTATGCGATGACTGTAAGACTCGCTTTTTGAATGTCTTGAAGACTTGGAACCGTTTGACGGAATTAGACATTTGGTATTGCGTTGACTTCAATCTCAATGGCGTCGAAGAGTTCCCTGTCCTCAAAAAATTGCATTTATTCGATGAAAGGGATGAATACAAAGAGACTGTCTTCGATAGTATGAAACGATTGTGTGAACGAAATCCACAAAAATGGTTCACTTTATCTATTATTCCAACGAATGAAGTAATCGATAGTGAATTAAGAGCTAAAGCGCCAAAGAATATGAAATTGTTCCCAATTCCAGATTTATAGATATAAACGAATGGCATTCGCGTTGATTCACAACTCAATTCTTACAAAAAATTCTTTATTCATTAAATTCATTATATATTTGTCACACGTTTTCAATGTTATACACAATTTGTTCATTAATTTTATATTCGTTTAATTTCGTCTTATTTTTAAAACAATTTACAAATTTATTAATAAATGTTTATATCTTTAATGAGTTTATGATTTCTATGAAAATTGTTTTAATTGTAATCAAAATATAAAATCAAATTCATTTAAAATATATTATTTGATAACAATTAAAAATAAATTATAAAATTATAAAAAATATTAAACTTTATTAAAATATAATGTTTTCAACAATTGTTACAAACATTTATTTCTCGCTTTATTTGAAAATCATTTTCAAATTCGTCATTCGATCTGAAGACTGATTACAACGACTGACCATAAACTCAACTGAGACACAAAGATGGCCTCAAAGCGTATAATGAATGAAGACGTCGTGTCTGAGATCATGTCATACCTCGACATCAAAGACTTGCTTCAAATGCAAACAGTTAGCCATCAGTTCTTCACATGTGTTGAAGAAGTGCTCAACCGATGCCATGGACTTGAGTTGGGAGGAGAAATATCCTCAATCTGTGACTTTGTTTCACGCAAGAAGAGACAAAGTGACCTTGTTATACAATACAAGGACACATCTCTGGTGACTGTGAATACTTTGTCGAACAAATTGAAAAATTTGAAGCGATTGACAATAGATGAGGACATCGATTGCCATACGATTGAGTCGTTTTTTCAAAATCAAGAGACAATCGAAAGCCTGACATTCGGTGCAAACGTTCCCATCAGAGAAATCGATGAGTTCTTAGAAGTGGATCAGATGTTAGTGAAGAGAATCACTCGATTGGTGTTATATATTGAATATGACTTTGAAGACCCAAAACTCAATACAATGGCACTGTTGCAGAAGATGCCACACCTGGAGGTGTTGTACATACGTCAGTACAACCTATTGGCCAATACTATGGACTTTATTCCTAATAAAGTCATTGAATTGGGTTTGAATTTCTTCCAAGAATTCGATGGCCAGGCGTTCATCGATCTGTTGTATCGCTTGGAAAGACCACTTCAGGTGCTGTCAACAGATCACTCATTCACTGATGAAGAGTTACCACACGCTCAGATCAGGTGTCGTCTGAAGAGGTTCCACTTTAGAGATGATTGCGATGAAGACGACTTCGACGACAACGACTTTGATGTCTTAGTGGACAACCGTTTGGCAAATATTTTTCAATTCATAGCCTCTCAAAGAGATCTCAAAGACGTGACCATTGATTGCCACGATATGATCAACTATACACTGATTGATGGATACAGTCTATTAGAGGACATCCGCTATCAGTATAGCTTTGATCACATCAAATACCTCAACATTTCCGGTGTCTTTGTCGTCGAAAAGTTGGAACTCTATCGCAAAGTGTTCCCAAATATACATGTTTTGGATATACATATGTTGGCGACCTGTCATTGTCTCCCATGGTTTGTGGCCAACCGTCAGTCCCCTTGCGATGATTGTAGGCATCGCTTTAAGAATGTCTTGAAGTCTTGGAACCGTTTAAGGCGTCTATATTTAGGTCTTCGTAAAGACTTCAATTTCAATATCGCCGAAGACTTCCCTGATCTCAAAGTATTGCATTTATTCGACAAAAGAGTCGAATACAAACAAAGTGTCTTCAATGGTATGAAGCGATTGTGTGAACGAAAGCCAAACAAATGGTTCACTTTAGGTATCGTTGCCTCGAATGAAGCAATCGATTGTGAATTGAGAGCTAAAGCGCCAAAGAATCTGAAACTGATCTCAATATGATTAGTGCAGATATGAATGGATGGTATGAGTGATGAAACACATCTCAATTCATACAAAAAATTGTTTATTCATTAAATTCGTTATATATTTGTCACTCGTTTTTAAAGTTAGACACAATTTGTTCATTAATTTTATATTCGTTTAATTTCTTCTTATTTTTAAAACAATTTACAAATTTATTAATAAATGTTTAGATCTTTAATGAGTTTATAATTTAAATGATAATTGATTTAATTGTAATCAAAATATAAAATCAAATTCAATTCAAAACTTATTATTTGATAACAATTACAAATAAATTTAAAAAATTTTACAAAATTTTAAACTTTATTAAAATTATTATATTTTCAACAATTGTTAAAAGCATTTATTTCTCGCTTTATTTGAAAATCATTTTCAAATTCATCACTCAATCTGAAGACTGATTACAGGAACGACTCAAAGGATAATCAAAGATGGAATCAAATCGTATTTTGAACGATGATGTCTTGACTGAGATCATGACTTACCTCGACATCGAAGACTTGCTTCTTATGCAAACAGTTAGCCATCAGTTCTTCACATGTGTTGAAGAGGTGCTCAACCGATGCTATGGTCTTGAGTTGGGGGGAGGAATGTCTACATACGGAGACTTTTGTTCATACGAAATGATACAAAGAGACCTTGTTATACAATACAAGGACACATTTCTGATGACTGTGAATACTTTGTCCAACAAATTGAAATATTTGAAGCGATTGACAATAGATAAAGACATCGATTGTCATACGATTGAGTCTTTTCTTCAAAATCATGAGACAATCGATAGCTTGTCATTCGGTCCTGAGGTTCGCATCAGAGATATCCGTAAATTCTTACGAGTGGATGAGTTGTTGGTGAAGAGAATCACTCAATTGGTGTTAATGTTTGACTTCACCGCTAAGGACCCAAAAGTCAATTCGGCGACACTGTTGCAAAAGATGCCGAACCTGAAGGTGCTGTTCATAGAACAGGACAATCTATTGGCCAATACTCTGGACTTTATTCCAAATAAAGTCATTGAATTGGGTTTGCATTCATTCTTAAGGTCTAAACAAATCGAACGGTTCGACAGCCAGTCGTTCATCGATCTGTTATATCGATTGGAAAGACCACTACAGGTGTTGTCGACAAATCACTGCTTCACTGATGAAGAGTTACCTCACGTTCAGATCAGGTGTCGTCTGAAGAAGTTCTGCTTCAGTGATAGTTACTATCATTACATTGATTTCAATGACAACAAATTGGATGTCTTAGTGGACAACCGTTTGGCAAACACTTTCCAATTCATAGCCACTCAAAGAGATCTCAAACACGTGGCCATTGATTGTCACGATGACCTCTATTATGGATTTAGTCTATTAGATGACATCCGCTATCAGTATAGCTTTGATCACATCAAACACCTCAAGATTTCCGGTGTTGTTGTTATCGAAAAGTTGGAACTCTTTCGCAAAGTGTTCCCAAATATACTGTCACGACCTGTTATGGTGTGACACTTGTTTTAGTCCGTTGTGAAGGGTCTCGTCCGTAGACTACGTCTGGCTTTG
>JAQIXR010001332.1:0-13362 GCA_034700825.1 Quadroppia sp. Gr-Ori-00064
AGAGAGAGAGAGAGAGAGAGAGAGAGAGAGAGAGAGAGAGAGAATTCTGAGTGAAATAACAATTTCGAAATCAATTTTTGTTGATAGCAAAGGACAAGTAGTTTTTCAAGTGTTGTTGACATTGGAAATACATTTTAGTTATAAAGTTATAATGAACTCTATTTCCTCTTTTCTGCCTCTAATTAATCAAAAGAAATGTTTTAAAATATTTTTTATTAATGATATCTTTTTTGAGATTTTTAACACATTTTTCATTTAAAATAATATATAATTTAAAATAGATTTACATTTAATGATAACATTAAAATATTTGCCATATTTTTGGTTTGAATGACCAGACCTTTCAATGGGAGTACAGTATTTCATGCATTGATGGACATTACTGTAAATGTAATACCTGTTCACCCATTGAAGGCCCTGTAATTGAGTTGTCGTGAGAAGAGATTGTTTATTATATATTAATTTCAGTGAAATATGTTTTTTTAGTTTCTTTTTATTTCACAAATTATTTCATTTAATGTTAGCATTGATTTTGTTTAACATTTTTTAGCAAATTATTTCATTGAAAAATAATATGTATTTTCACTTCAATTATATTGAAATAACGACTATATATGAAAAAATTGAATACATTTTTCATTGATATTAAGGATGATATGAATGAAAAATTAGACAAAATTTAGACATTAATTTTGGGCGAAAACATTGAAAACAATATTGAAATATAAAATATTATTAGAGAATATGTTTTGTAAAAAATATTATACAAACCATAACTGACTTGAATTTATTGCAATACAAAAGCATTTAAATAAATATTCATTAATTTCAGTGTTAACTAAAATTGTTGTTATTTTGAGTCACTTTTCGTATATCTAAACATACCATCAATTTTTGACTATATGTTTGGCTTTCAATTATAATTAAATTCAAATGAGATTTAATTATTTGTTGAGAACTTTTCTTTTCCAATACCGTAGTCCTTGTGCTATATTCTGAAGAATCAATACATTTATTACACGACATATCGTATACTCTGTCTGTGTTTTTCAGTACAGTATATGCCATAAGAAATGCTATTTTTGTCGAACGAAATGCAAAAAATGCATTACTTTTATCGATATATAATGTAATCCTTTTTTCTTTTTGTAACGTAAATATCGGTTCAGATCTTCAGTGCATATCATAAGTGAATGATTGAAAAAATGATTCACAATTTATAACTCAATTAATCCATGAAAAAAAGTCGACTCTTTTTCGCCACTTAAACACATTCCTTATAAAATATATTCTCGTATTTATTCGATATTTTGATTGAGTACATAATGACCATAATGACCATGGTCATCGTAGTCTAATATTAGCTCTTTTCCAATGAATGTAAACTAATGTTCATTTTGTCTGATCCATAGGTCGGGAGTTTTGCCGGTTTTTCCATTATAATTGTTTGCCAGACATTAGAGGTGTTTATATTCCCGAATATATTCAAAGACGTTCCCAATTCCATATACATCGCTGAGTTGGCCCTACCCTTACTGGGCTTCACACTCGGCTATTTGGCGGCCAGTATTTTCCGACTCCAGCACTCGTTCCGAAGAACAATAGCCATCGAAGCCGGCATTCAAAACGTTGGAACAGCGCTGACAATCATTTCCCTGTCATTCCCTTATGAGGTATGGTTTTCATCGCGAATATAAACACATTAAATAATATATAAACTCACGAAATATCGCGTGAATTAAGCGCTTCCTTATGTTTATGGCAATCTATTGAGTGAACGATTTGATAGAAAACAGTTATATCTTATGTGTCATAAAATCATTGATTGAATGCCATAACCACTGAATAGACATATTATAAATGCTTTCGATTGTTGGCAAAAACTTTATATTCGGTTGTATTTACTTGAATTACATATGCATTGACTTTCAATTATGAGTTGAGTCTGTCTTTTGAATAAATGTTTTTGTAATCAGTAGTCAATTGAAAGAATTTGCATATTTTTCTCATAACTATTGAATTTACGATATCTTTTACTCTGGAAATGGTGTTCAATATTCTTAGCCTCTATTCTCTAATTGGCTATAATTTTCTTGCATTTCATTCAGTATTTATTGTGTATTAAAAATATTTTACACATAAAAAGTATTGTATTTTTATTCAATCCTTTCAATGAAAGACAAAAATTGTTTTTATTATTAATGATATTGTGGTTTAGCCTCAACTCAAAGGTTATCAGAGACTCAATGATCATATTATCGCATATATTATTGGCACTACTTTTCTATTATTTTAAAAGACGAGAAAAAGGTCACTGAGAAGAAAAAGGTCATACAGTTTTGGTCAGTTGTTTAGTGTTAAGTGTGTTTCCAAGTGATAGATAGCGGTAATAAATCATGAGATTTAAGGACAAAACAAACCAATTCTTAAGGATTTATTCAGGAAATTGAAGTCAAGTGAAGAGACTATTGGTTTAGTGAAAGATGAGTGAAATTACTGAATAAACATAGTTTGGCCGTCCGTTTGGCGAACGGTGTTTGCACCCAATCAGACATAATATACAGTTATGTATATAACATAAAACTCTGGATCTTTTTCTTCATTTGTAAGAAACAAAATTCAATTTAAAGGAATTTAATATAAAAATTGAAAACCATTTTTATATATAAAATAAAACTCAAATCTATTAATGCGAAAAAATATGGTTCACTATAATATAGCCCTTCCATTCCCCTGGTATTCAAACTCATTCCTAAATGTTGTATTCATTCTGTGATTAATGGATAATAATTTCAAATATAATATGAAATGAAAATATACTCAAAAAATATGAAATTCAATTTAAAGATATTTTTTTATGAATTGTTTGGAAAAAAATGAGAAAATTTTGATTTTATTTGCGATATATTTAATATTATTATTATATTTTGACAGCAATTGCCGAAAGTGTGGTTATTTCCCTTCATGTATGCCTTCTCTATGTTTGCCATTTGTATAATTCTCGCAACGATTTATCGATTATACAAACGATTTTTCGGCCAATCATTAGATATAGTGTTATCTGAAAAGAGCAATACGTTTGGCCAAAGCCCAGGAAGTAAGTGATGGTCCAATTATATGGTTATCATTGAGAATCACTTTCAATGAAATTCAATATTCAATTAATATTTGTTCACATTTTGTGCAGAAATCTCAAAATCGACGGTTGAGACCATATCTCATACGATGACTGCCTGAAGACCGACTCAAGCGAATTGTGATCTTTATTATTATAATATAATAATAATTTTGTTATTAATCTCATTAAAAGGGAATATATTTTTCATTTGTTATAAATTCACAACACATTCACAATATATTGAAAACATATATGATTTCTATTATGGATTATATTATGAATTAATCAAAATGTATAACATTTTTACAATTATTAACCAGAATATCATTAATGCACTGAATATTTAATCATAATATTAATGATTTTCACAATATTTAACAAAAGAAAACCAAATGAAAAGAAATGAAATGAAAAAACTTTTTTTTCAAAAAACATTATTAGTTTATATTTGGACTTATTGTCCAATATTTTAATTGTGAAAATGACTTTTTGTGTATATTTTTATATGTAATATATTTAACAAAAAAGACTTATATTTAATACGGTTTGAAATATTCAAAGCTATAGTAATAAAGGGTTTTAACTAAACTTAGGATATCTTTAAATTGTTTGTTGTTGTGATAAAGATATTAATAATAATTTTTAGGTTACTTTTTATGTGATTTTCAAACATTCTCTTAAATCGTTGTAAATAATCATCACTTTATGTGTTTCACTATTTTATTATTAGCCCCCTTTGGCTACCCTTAGAATTTCGTTGCGTTCATTATAATTGTGTTTTGAGTTCAATAAATGAAAAACAAATCAAATAATTATATTTTTCACAATGAAAATCATTTTTGAGCGAATGGTTCAGCCTTTTCTACCCTTGATATCCAAAACACGCTAAAAACCACTTTCCCTTAAGGGTTCAGAACGTAAGGGTCTGAATGTTTATGTGTTAAAAGGTTTTTATTATAATATTAGAAATTTCTTTATATAATGTTTTTCTCTGTAATATACAATAAAATGAATTATATTTTGTATTATACAAAGAGTTGTGATCTTAAGGGAATGGGTGTTAAAATGCATTGAATTCACACAAAGGGTTTAAATATAATATTGTAAAAAGAGGTCTAAAAGCTTCACGAATAGTATCTCTCGTTTGAAATTTTAATTAAATTCACACAAATATTCTAAAATAGATATAATTTTTTGAAGAAATTTATTTTTATATCAAAACTAAATCCAAAATAAAAACTGAAAAATAAAAGTTTGAAAAATTAAATCTCAAATTAATTGTGAATTATTTTATTTATATTTATTTCTCGTTTTATTTCATTTTTTAATTTTATACTTCACTAAAGTCAGTAAAAGACAGTTTGACGCTCATAAGCACTGGGCTGTCATCGATAAGGACAGTATGTTTGACGCAATGTCCAATATTTGAGTCCCAAATCTGATTATCAGATTATAAGTAGTATTTGAAAACTTTCCATAAATTTGATTGAATTTAAAGAATAAAAAAAACAAAAAATATTTACACATATTTTGATCATAACTTCACTCATATTATATTATATAATGATTTACTGTATGTCTTAGTATTCAATATCTCTTTATACAGAATATTATTAATAAATAAATATTTTTATTTATTTCTGAATATATTTTATTGATTTTTGTTCACAAAACACAGATATTTATCTCACGTCAGGAGTGAAGTAAACCTTCAAATATTATATGAAATGTTCAAATGAATTGATAATGATTTCAGTCAAACAAAATACTAAATAACAAAATCAATAAAATTCAATTCAAGGGAAAAATTGCAATTTATTAGAGTTAAACAAACTCTACAATAATATTGAAGGGAATGTATGTTTTTTTTGGCGTTAATACCATTGACACGAAATCAGTGTTTGTGAAACATTTAAACGATTTGTTCGTCTGATTATTATTATTGTTATTGCAGTTAATTATGAAATGACTTCAAAATAATGAGACCTTTAATTGTAGTCATAATTAATTGTGATATTTTTGTCATAAGATTTGATTAATATTTATAACCTGAACATTTAATTCGGTCTTTTTGAACATCTTTTACATTGTATATAGAATTGAATGAAAGAATTTTTTTCAATAAAATGAAATCCAATTTCAATATTAAAAGTATTTTTTTATTCAACAACAATTCAATCGATTTTTTAAATTACATTTGAATTTCATTATAAGAATTATTGGAGAAAATAATGATCTGATTTTCAATCACTTGAGGGATAAATTTTCATTGATTTTTGCAATTTTTGTCATTAATTTTTATTAAATTTTAGAGTCAAAGTCAAAGTCTTGCTTTCAGTTCAATAATATGTTATTAATTTTGTGAATCAAATGTAATAAATAATATAATATATATAACTGTTTTTAAGTATAAAAAAAATTTGATTAAATTTTTTTCAAATCGATTACTGACTTAAAATGCAATCCAAATATATATGTATTAAAGAGTTTCGTAAAAATCAATGAAAACTTATTGATATTTATTCTGATATATTGTTTATGATTTATGTGATAACTTATGTCATAAGAAGTGGAAAAATTCAACAGAATTTTAGATAAAAAATCCAAATCAAATGGGAATAAAATATTTATTCACTTTTACCCCTGATATGACTTTTACGGGTATTTTGTGATAATATAAATTAACTTTTATTCAAATACTCAATGCTATTATCACTGAAATGATGTGAAACAGAAATATTTAAACATAATATAAAACATATAATCATTTTGAGTGCTTTTTATATACAGTTGTCTCTCACTGTCGGCACATATTTAAGTTCTTCAGATTTCAGGTATTTTTTCATTATTTATTCAATTTCTAACATTTAAAGCATTCGTTCATTTGTGACATTTTGTGAGACATCAGTGAATTCATAACGTGTTTCGTGTGTTTGAAAAGCATTTTATTTATGTTAATAATAGTCTGTATTTAAAAATATATGAATTGAAGAGAAGGCGAGAAAGAGATATATAAAGAGAAGACAAGAATAACAGCCCTCTCCCTGTCTAACCAGTGGTGTCTATACAGTATATTCCAGTAGCTGTGAGGGAACGACTCTAAACAACATCTCGTCTCGTTTTGAAGCCAGTAGTGACACAATTAGGCATAAACTCGAAGATCATTGAGAACGGTGGGGAGGACTGGTATGTGTGTTGGCAGCGCATCCAAATAGAGAGCGAATCGACTGAACGAAACACGAGTTGTTTGAGCACTAACTGAGCGGACATTCAATGGCTTCGATCGCAAACAAAAATGATTTAAATACCGAACCCTCAAAACTGAGCATAAATTTAACTATAAATCAAAATCATTTCAATAAAGACAAATGTGTTGACAATAATGACATTACCGATAGTAAGTCTGCCGTACCTGAAAGGGGCCAATGGTCTGGACAGTTGGACTTTATATTCAGTTGCATCAGCTATGCTGTAGGTCTGGGCAATGTCTGGCGCTTTCCATAGTAAGTGTGATATTAATATTTTCATTAATTATGTCTAGAATTTAATATTGAAATTGAGTTCACTTTCACTTTAAAGGCAAACAATTCTTGCGTTTAAATATTATGATATTATCTATCGATTGCTTTCAATATCGTATTCTTTGCTCCAAAAAATTTAATTTTAAATATCATTTTTTTCACTTTTAATCGCAATGTTATAATAAATTAATGCATAATTTAATCGGAGATAATTTGTTTCAAAATTATTGTTAATGTATTGCTAAAAATATTTTTTATGATATGTTATATAAATTATATTTTAATATATTATTTATAGATATATAAAACCTTTTTTTTGTGTCCACAAATTTTATTTATGATAACATTCATTAAAAAATAATTAATAAAATGTATTTTATATATAATTTATATTTTTATTAAAAATATATAACATTTAACAATAGATTAATTTTGATCTAATTTTCTATATTTCAATTTCAGTCTCGTGTATGACAACGGAGGCGGTAAGACATGACAAACCCTTTTGATTATAGACTTTGTTTTATAACTGATTTTCGAAAACATCACTAATATATAAATCAGATAATAATTGATAACAAAAATTATGAGAAAAGTTATGGCAAAATGTATTCAAACATTTCTAACAATGAATACATAAAACAATTATTTATTATATGATTTTAATTATAATTTTCATAATTAATGTTTTTATACTCGTTTTGACCATGAATTCAAATGATAATTAACTTCAATGTTCTCAACATTTTTATCATACAATCAAATAATTTATATTTTTCTTACTCTCAGAGAAATGTTTATTCGAGAGTGAAATTGAATTTTATTTTATTTTTTGCATTGGATTTACTGTCAAACCGGTTGACAGTGTTTTTGTGAAAATGAATCTTATTTTTCATATATCAGTCGTATAATTGATTTGATAATCCATTGGATTTTCAATTTTAAAATTTCATTGAAAATATTTTCTCAATGTTTTGTTATATAATATAAAATGAATGAAAGCTTTATATTATATAATAATTTCATTTCACAAAAACAAAAAAATTTCAATTAATTCTAATTTTGAAAATTGTTTTTAAGTTAATATTATTTATATATGGATTGAAATTGAGTTCAAAAGTAATATCTGTTAATTCATACAAACTCTTAGCAAATATACGATGAATTTGTGGTAAAAATTTTGCAAATAATTTTAGTACTTTTGATATCTTATTATCTCATAAACTGATATAAATTTTATGAAATAGTCTTATATTTTTGACAATAAATATTTTGAAATTTTTAGTTCAATATTTACAATAAAAACATTAAATACATCTATAAATCAATTCATGAAAAGTATATTTTATTTAAGATATTATTGTATTCAAAGAAAAAGATTTAAGTGTTTTTGCGGTTAGAATATGTAAATCATATGTATATCCAGTGATTAAATGGGCTCTAATTCTTATATTCAATTCAATTCTCAAACACATTAAGTGCTGTTTAAGTGAATGAATTCATTATATATTAAGTTATGTTTAATTGAATAAACATAAAAATTATCATAAATTATGACATTTTCTATGCATTTATGTCAAACAATAGTCAAAATGATGAGAAATATTTGCTTTTTTAGATCAAACACAACAAACAATTGAGTTTTGCATATCATTTATAAAATATAAATTATTGATAAATAGTGTAAATTCACTCAAAACTGAATAAATTTTAAATGAAATGTTTTATGCATTTTAGTTAAGAAATAATTGTCTGAATTATTGCCAAAGTTTTTAATAACTGAAAAAGTTTTAAATGCATTGAGAGAAACAGTTCATAGAAAATGTTAACGAATATTATCCTATGAACTGTCGTCTCTCAGACGCCGATTGGATCTTATAATACCTTTTCATTTCTATTTATATTATTTGAAAATATTTCCGTAACTTATATTAAGAGCTAATCTCTGGGAAGCAATCAATTGATTCTTTATTCAAAAAATTCACACTTAATTAGAAAAGAAAAGTTCATTGAATTCTCTCTTAATATTCATTTGTTTTTTAATTAATTAAAAATTGTTTTTGTTTTTGAATGAAATAATAATAACAATAAAATTCTCGTAAAAAATATTGACAAAAGAGTATATACAATGATATCTGAGATTAAAAATAATCGATAAATGCCTTCATATATGTCTTCTGATGTGATCTCGACTTCAAAGGAATATATCGATTTTGAGACTGTGAATCGAAAAGCAAAATATCCCGGAATATATGGTTGAATTGAAAGTGATTTCTATTATAATTTATAATAATTTATATTTCTATACAAATTATATATAATATTCTCTATAATTGCTATAATATTTATATAGATTTAAATGTCAGAGTTCATCACAAGCGTAAGACATGTCTCGATTCAAACACAACAAATATAATCAATAAAATGCTTATCGAAAAGACTTTACACAAAAAAATGCTTTTATTTCAAAGACATTGACAAAAATGTTCACAAATGTGTGAAACGGTGTCTAATATTTATCAGCAATTTTTAGTCAATTCATACCAATGAGGAATCGGAGCAAACATTATGTTTATGAAAAGTTTGTTTGCCTTCCGTTTACTAAAGTCTTTTTACGCCAACGCTTTGTAACTATTTTTGTATGTTTTTAATTGAAAATAACTTTTATAAATCAAATCCTTATTAAATGTAATGTATTTTCAATATATTATATCAAAAGGCAAAAGAAATCACCGAAAAATCACGTCTTGTTTTACGTCATTAAACTTCCGAAACATTAATCCATTTTTTGTCTTATTCTTAAAAATCAATTTTTTTGGCAAACATTTCATGTATTAATAATCATAATCTCTTCGAAGCATTGATGGCAGCGGTTAGGGGTTTAAGGGTGTAATAGGGTTTAATATTGCAAATATTTGATTAGTCCTTTCATTAAATACGGGGTCAGTTTGTTATTATAATTTATTATCATATCATGTTATTATCATGCTTTTTACCCCTTATTTTACAACCACACACATACCCGACCCCCTGCACGCGTTCACTCTAATTATTAGTTATTTTTGTTTACAAATCAATTGAAATTTGTATTAAAATTCATTTTAATTAATTGTCAACAAATAATAACAACATATTTGTCATAAATTTGGTATTGCTTTCAATTGGAGTTGAATTGACTTCTCTATTGATAGAGGACAGACAGACACCCGCAGCTATGCTGTGCATTCGCCACAGAATATTCTTTGACGGAAATTATGTACGAATGCAGGCATTGATGGCATCCTGAAATTAGTAGCAATTTTGCGACACTTGGGACACAATTTGGTGATGAAGTGTCACAAAACCCAACATCCCGGCGCCAATAGCATGCTTTGAGGTTACGGTGCACTAATGCACTCTCTGGCCTCTGACCCGCATAGTTGGGTAACACCCGTTCAGTGACTGTTTATTATAAACCAATTCAATAGACAATGATTTAGTGATTGTTTTCACTCTTTTAATAAAGAATTTTTATACAATTTAAGGGGCATTTTTGGTACCCTTCTTCATATGCGTTATATTCTGTGGTATTCCTTTGTTTTTATTGGAAGTATCGTTGGGTCAGTACCTGAGCACCGGTGGGATCGCCATATGGAACTTAGTGCCCATATTCAAAGGTATTACAGATTTAGTTATGTTTTTGTTTGTCATTGAATTGAATGAATTGTTCAGGAATTGGATTCGCATCGATGGTTATGATTGGGTTGTGTAACATATACTACATAATCCTAATCGCGTGGACATTGTTTTATCTGTTCAACTCATTCACGACATCAGAACTTCCTTGGAGTACATGTAATAACACATGGAATTCACTCAACGATTGCATTACAGAACATACAAATACCACTCATCCGGAGGCCGTCTCCTCTGTCAAGGAGTACTGGGAGTATGTATTGATCCCCAACTCTTTATGTCTATACCATAGCGTTAAATGTGATGACAAGAATAAGTAGAGCGTATATACTAAGGGAACAGGCGTTTGAGACAGTCGTTTGACAGAGCCATTGACATAATAACACAATTAATGAAAATATTTTTTGTTATCTTTTTATTGATTTCATTGAATATAAAATTTTGTTATTTTTTACATTTAATAACTCATTAACAAAATTGATGTCATTTTCAGACGCCGTGTATTAGATATAACCGATGGTATCCACGACTTCGGGGGTATCCGATGGGAACTCCTTCTCTGTCTGTTCGTTGCCTGGGTTATGGTCTATGGAGTCATATGGAAAGGGCTACACCAGAGTGGCAAAATAATCTGGTTTACGGCTACCTTTCCTTATTTAATACTTTTGATATTGTTTATACGTGGAGTCACTCTCGACGGGGCCTCCAAGGGGTTGATATTTTACGTGAGTCCAGATTGGAATAGGCTTTTGGAGGCAAAGGTGAGAACATATCTAAACAAAACCTTATACTTTGTTTGAAATGTTTGGACAAAACCTATCATTAGTTGAAAATATTTCATACATTTATATGAATTCAAATCGATTTATATTGAAATCAATTATTCATTTCTCGTTTATTCTTATTCTAATACCAGGTGTGGGTTTCCGCCGGCACTCAAGTCTTGTTTTCATACGGCATAGGCATCGGCGCTAATATAGCACTTGGAAGTTATAATAGATATCATCACAACTTTTATAGGTTTGATATCTAATAAGAAATTTTCACTTTTCGATCAATTTTTAAAGTCATGAAAAATGCATTATTTGTTGAGTTCACACAAAAAAAACAGAATATTCTTTGAATTAATTTTTTTTTATAGATTTTTGTTTTCAATATGAAATTCAAAATTTTTTACAAGATTTGAATTTAACATCACTTTTAGGGACTCAATAATCGCATGTGTCGTCAGCTCAGGAACCAGTCTTTTCTCAGGGGTTGTCATATTCTCTGTTTTGGGACATATGGCACACATTCAGAACAAAGAAGTATCAGAAGTGGCCAAATCAGGTCCAGGGCTGGCATTCTTGGCCTATCCAGAAGTGGTGACTTTACTGCCAATAGCACCTCTTTGGTCAATATTGTTCTTTTTGATGCTTTTGGTCCTTGGAATCGACAGCCAGTTCTGTACCGTCGAGTCCTTTGTCACAGGAATTGTTGACGAATGGCCACGATATCTGAGACCAAGAAGAAGGTTATTCACACTAATTATTGTTGTGATCCAATTCTTTTTGGGCATACCATTGATAACGGGCGGAGGGATGTATATCTTCCAGCTCATGGACTTCTTCTCCGCCAGTGGTTTCTCTCTTCTGTTGATTGTCTTCTCAGAGATTGTTGGCATTTGTTGGATATTTGGTATGTTTTTCATAAATATATTCATAAGTGTTTTGTTTGCAAATCATGTCTAATATAAAATACAAACCCTTTTCAGGGGCTACTAATGTATTCAAAAACATGAAAGATATGCTGGGATTCAGGTATTCCTTCAATACTTTCATTGAATAATTCAAAAGTTGACAAATGTTTTCCCAAATCCAGTCCCTGGCGATATTTTTACTGGTGTTGGGTTGGTTTTGCGCCCCTTATCATTGCAGTGGGTTTTGTATAACAAAAAAATCATTAATTCATTGAAACTTTCAAAATATCTTTTGTTCAAAACTTTAGGCAATTTTCTTGTTTTCTGTGATAAAGTACGAGAAGTTGGTCTACGCCGACACCTATGAATATCCCTGGTATGGAGAGCTGTTCGGCTGGTGTCTGGCGTTGTCATCCATTCTTTGCATACCTTTTTATGCCATTTATTTTCTATTGAGAAAAACGGACAAATCATTGACTCTAAAAGAGGTGAGACTTTTAACTGGCTTTTCATTTCCATTCATAACTATATCTGTGTTGAAATGAAGCGAATCCTCATTGGCGTGACCCCGAACATCATTCCACGCAAGGAGAAGGACACGGTCTATATCGAGGAGGACTCGTCGGTCACCGACACCAATACGAATATCGCTGTTATATCTACCGTTCCTTCCGGTGATAAACAGTTTTCGTATGGAAAATGAAATGTATTTTTTTGTTGAGAATATGTTATGAATTATATGTCAAATATATTTATCATAACTTCAAGGGTTATATATTTTCCAAACAAAATGACCTTTCACTCAATATATCATATTTTAAACCTGAATATAAATATATATATATTTATAAGTATTTTATTTGAAGACAAAACAAACAATTATTTAAATTTTGTGAACAAATATTCATTTGAATTAAAGAATATTTTATTTGTATTAAATCTTTCGTCGGATTGGGATGTGATGGCAACTGATCATCACTTGTGACCATCACTTCTGGACACAACTAATCGTCATTTTCTTTCTTTATCTTCATTTGTGAGAATTTCTTCAATTCTTCAAAATTCACGCAATTTTCCACTAATTCATTGAGTATTTTATTCTCATTTCGCAAACACTTCATGTTTTCAGTCATGTCTTTGAGTTTCTTAAGCAACACATCCACACAATCATGGCTGTCGAGGTCAGGCTTATGGACAACTTGTCCGCACCCGGACTTACATACGATACGATTGGTTGGATTGTAATGACATTGAGATATGTGTTGTGGAAGTGATTCCAATGATATGATTTGCAGACATCCGTTGGACACAAACTCGCATTTAATCTTCAGTTTATTCAACATATTTTCGACAATTCTTGGACTTTGACC
>JAQIXR010001333.1:0-13354 GCA_034700825.1 Quadroppia sp. Gr-Ori-00064
GTCTAAAAGTTTGATTATTTTAACTTTAAGTCTAATGCCTTTCCCTAATGTTTGGAACAGTAGAACAGATTATACCAAATAAACAGTCAGTCATTGGCTGTCAGACCAAAATAGTGACAAATAATTGTGCCTAACATTGCATAACACATATGTAATACTGTACGTATAGGTGCTCGTCTACTGGTGCTAATGCGGTCACAATTCTAATGAGTTGTAATCCTCATTGGGATTCATATCCTATTAGTTGTCTCTGAGTTTTGGCGAACATAACTGAATGCCGACTATTATTGTATCAGAAAATTAAAATTTTTTGAGAAATTAATGCTTAAAATCATTACTTGTGATAACGTGCGAAGGAATCCAATATTGAATGAAATTCTTCAGAATTAACACTTTTTGTTCGGATCATTTAACTAAATTCTAATCTCAAGGGGTCTACAAATGAGTGAAATATCTTTTGCAAAATTCAACTCTAATTTCCATTTTTCAACGACAAGGAGTTTGACATTAAATATATCTTTTGTTCGTATCCTAAAAGCGATTATATTTTTCATATGATTTATAGATATGTTTTTGAATTATATTTCCTATGATTTCCTTCAATTTCTTCGCCAAACCATAAGACAAATGCTTTTATATATTCGACAAAAGTTTGCTTTTTATTGAGATAAGAAGACAGTGAGACTCAGATCACACGCACTGTAGCCATGATTTAAAGGTGTATTGTTCCGTATAGACGCCATTAGTGGTGCAAAGAACTAATGGTGCGAAGAAAGGGTGACAGCTGTCAGAACGGCTATCAATGGACAGACATTTAATACAATTGAACTGATAATCAGAGGATTAATTGTGTCGTTCATTAAGTGTTGATTCGCTTCACACAAAACAGACTCAAAGTATTAATCTTAAGCATCAAAATAATGGCCGAAAGGATGTGAGGATTTGACCTCTTTTTCAGTTATTCAATGCATTTATTCTTCAATAAATTTGATTTTTTTTGTTCAGGTTTTTATGAAAATTTATTTTATTAGAACTCGAGTCCATTATTGCTTCACTTCGTTATATTAGACTATAGTATGTGTCAAACTACCGATGCCTCCAATGGTTGCACATTAATAATAGTGTTCATTCAAGCATTCATTGAAGTGTGCCATCAGTTTGTCTTTTTCCTACTGTTTCACACCATCTCTACTCTACTATTACAGTGAAATCAGTTATGGACTATTTTTTAGGTTATCTACAAATTTATGACATGTCTGTTATGAAGGGAAATACCATTCCATGGATATTGTAGTTTCTTTACGAAGTGTTTTGAATACAATTTGAATCAAATTTTTATTTATTTTCAATGAAATTGTTTTGAATGAATTGATTACTTGTAGACAAAGTCAGACTAATGTCAAGTCTCGCAGAAATCAGTTATTATTGACATTTATGTCGAGTATTCGTCAAAAATAGTCGACAAAAACGTTATACTCGATTCAAATGATAATAAGTAGAGTTAATACTGTTGTAAATCGTTGTGAAAGTCTATATGGGGTTAGTGTGGACTCACTCGAGAAAGAGTCACATTATATAATCGATTCTCCATTTTCTCCCTCTGTTTGGCTATGGATGCCATGAATGTGCTCTCATTGTCTCCCTTCTAATGTAATTTACTCTTGTGTTTGACCACAAATGCACTGCACTTCACGAGTCAAGAGAGAGTGACACTATTCGATTAGTGCCAGGGTTTGGCTGTACTGCCTGTGCCTCTGTATAAATTGCAAGTGTTGGCCACCAATATCGTTGGCCTTCTTCTCAGACAATGCTACCCAACCCTTACTTTCTCTAACGATGAGAATTGAGTCAACACTAACTCTGCTAACATTTAATCTTTAATACAGATCCCTTTCCATCGCTTTTACCACTTTATCACTGTCTGTGCGACACATCTCTAATGCCTTTCACTTAACACAAATCCAATGTTTTGAACCATTTCTCAATTTTGTCAATAAATCTTTCAATTAATTAAATGAATGATTGAATTGTTATATATTTTTAAGAAAAATCGATATGATTTTGATTTTTAATTTTTGAGACAATAATTAAATCACATTTTAATGAAAATAGTTTTTCTCTTCAATTGAAATCAATTTTTGTGACACAATAAGTGTAGCGAAAAGTTATCTAATATTTTGAAAACAGACGATAATATTGTGAGAAAAAGATATATAACAAAACATTTTAAAAATTGTATGCGTTTTGAATATTTGCAAAAAGCAATCAAAGTTTTGATCAGAAAATAAGATAAAAAAGCATTGAATAATCCATCAATTCTTCAGAACTTGAGCTGAAAAAAGGTTTTTTTCTAACATTTGTCACAATTTTTATTGTATTTCATCCAAAAATATTCCTTTTTATTCTCACTGGGAGTTAGACTTTGAATATATATAAATATATAGTTTATTATAAAAACCAAAACAAAACAATATATCCAATGATAAGACTGTTTATTCGCGTGTAAGGAATGAACATATGATAAGTAATACTAAAATTTGCAATTATTCTGATCTGAATATTATAACCAATTCCTGTCCATTATTAGCAATGTCATTTTGTTTAAGAGGTTTCATTGTTCCCAAGCATTGGATAGAATGAGTAAAAACAAACATTTTATAACAATTTATGTTTAATCCATTCAATAGTCATCTCAAAGGTTTGTGATATTTTGATTCAAAATTTAGTTCACATTTCAATGACAAAAATCATTTGAGTTTAAGACGATTTTATTGTAAAACCCATTAATAATAAATTTAATTAAGAAAAACCAAAATTAATAAAATGAAAGTTTGATCGAAATACTGTATCTCTCAAACCTAATGTGAGACCAAAATATATTTAGCTGTTTGTCTAAAAGCCATTTAATGGTTGGCCTCTAAATGCTATTAATTCTGAATATCCAGCGGATGGACACAAAACGAATGGTTGTTCTGTTTATAATAACGACTGTCCTATGGATTACTTGGACCGTAAAACGCAAGAAAAGAAAGACCATATATTGTATAAAAGTAGTCATAGCCAAGGGTTTGAATGGGTTCACATTCACAAGACTAAGGACTGGCAAAAGGAGTGAATAAGAGATGATTAAACTCATAAATGCTCTCATATTTGCATTTTGTGATCAAAACACAATTTTTTGATTTCTAGTTGTTTATAATCCATGAGAAAAGTGTTAGACATCCCTGGCTTTAAATTGAAGTTACGGCACCAGTAGTTATGCGCTTCAGCTCTTATTCACTGAACTCACTGTAAGCCTACAGTAAATACAAAGTGTGGACAAAACGCTAAACTGATGGACCGTTTTTTGAAGCCAACACAAAACTAACCATTTTTTGTGACATCAAAATAACATAACTCGCGAACTACTTGTGCTTAAACTAAACCATCAGAAGTTGTGCACACTTTCCAGTAATGAAGATTGATTGCCATTTTCAACAACTTTTTTATTAGTTTTGTTCACTGTTTGACAAAATATTTTTCAATTAAAATATTTATTTCTAAAATATTTTTATTAAGAATTTAAAAAACTTTTATTTATTCAATCGTTTTTGAGTTCTTAAGCATTTAATAAGAATTATAATATTAAAGAATTGTTAATTACATTCACTTTATGTTTAAATATTTGAAATTTTGTTTGAATAAAAGTTTAGAATTTGCATCAAAACAAACCTAATGTCTTGAAAAATGGATATTAATCTTAAAACGAATTCCCTTTCTTTGTGTTATATTTTTTGCTGATTTCATTATTTTCATAATTTTCAACATTTTTATTATTTCATATTTTATCACATTTTCATATTTACATAAATGTCTAAAAGCTATGAAACCTTCATAAGTATGACATCAAATATTGTCTGAAAATTTGCACAAATCTTTAAGAAAACTGAAAACCTCTTCAATGAATATCATTATAATATTAAATGACATGAAATTGTGATTAATTTTAAATATCAAATCTAATCAAAATTTTCTGCATTCATAACCATTTTATTTCGTGTTCAACTTTAGATAAAATCTTAAAAATTGATAATTAAAAATAAAACCATTACAACAGTCACCACAACATTAATAACTTATACTATGGTTGTATTTATATAGAAATTCAACAAAAATTTTTATTTGTTTCAAAGTCTATCCAATCATTAATTTTTAAAGTATTTCCTGAAATTAAATTATTAAACCGTAAACTAAAGAATTTTTTGTGGATTTTCTTTTCAAACCAATGAAAAATAATACTTTTGCTTCAAAATCATTAAAATAAAACTCAAATAAAATATGAAAAATAAGAAATATCTTGTATTTGATGTCACTTTCAGTACAAAACTCTTGTGTGTGTTTTGGCTGACATTCAAAGAAATCTTTTGATTGATTTCACAGCTCTATAATTAAGAATCAAAATTTAATCTCATATACAATACATACAAAAAATATAAGAAACCGTTTCATCAAATCAAAACTGAGACATAAATTGATAGATAAGAGAAAACTTGGTCTTTATATATGAAATGAAATTTAAAGAAATAAAATGATAAAATACAAGTGAAAAAAAAATCTAAAGTTATTTTATTTATAGAATTCCTTAGAGATAATGAAAAAGAATTTTTTGGATAAATTTTGATCTCATGTGAAGTCAAAAAGTGAATGTATTGAAGATTGTGTTCACAATCGCTAAGAAATGTTAGCCCGAAATAACACTTACTGGCAATACATTGTAATATACCCTACAGTTCCTATGAAACGCTTTCACCCATTCATGAGAATAGTGTCTGCATTTGAGTTACATTTTCAATGCACTCGGGATTCAAATATAGAAAGATAGGGATAAGTGTATAACAATTGTTATCATCTTTTTTATTCTTCACATTTCGTGAGCTTTTATTTTTCTATTCATTTGCTCTCCTTTTCATATGAAATATATTTCCAAAGTGAAAGTCATTGTTATATAAGTCAGTGAATGACAAAAAGAAATACTTTTATACATCAAAAATCGTTTCGCATAACAGCAAAAGACTGACTAAACGACATCAAAACCATTATATAATTCTTGTGATCTCTCTATTCATTCGTCAGTTAATACACAGATAAACAATGAAAATGTGTCTCACATTTGAAGACATGAATTGATAGTAAAATAAATATAAATAAAATGCTATTAAATGTTATACAAGAGTTGTCTCTAATTAAGGCAATTGTGGCATAAAATTGAATTAAAGATTTTATTTTTATTCATTCTCTAATTGAATCACGTTTTGCATTGAATACATGTATAGCTCAAAGTAGTCATATTATGTCCCGACCCATACATTCAAATTTTATCATACAGTCTGTGGCAGAGGATGTGCTCGTCTTTACAGTCAAGCAATTAATTTATAGTTTGTGTTGATATTCAATGAGGAGACGATAATTGAATTATTTTCAACGACAAAATCAGATCTTCAGATGAGAGAAGAGGTCAGTCATTATGTAAAACAATTTTCTATATTATTCACTAATAATAGCGAATAATATCGTAATAATAATAATATATTAAATCATAAACTTATTATTTATGTCTTTTCAACCAATAAATTCATATGAAATATATTTTTATTAATAGTTATTGTAATATATATTCACATTTGAATTCAATGGTTTGAATTCTTTTCTATATATTTCATATCAATTGAAACATTGAATGAAAATTATATTAAACAAAACAAAAAATAAAAAATCATTAAATTCTTTGATATAAAAGGTTGTAATTTAATGGTATTATTGTTTTAGACATTAATTCTTTATTAAGTAAAAAAATAATGAATTAAAGTTAATAATGAATTCAGTGCTGCACACAATAACGTTACTACCGGTGCTATACTACCGGTTCATCAAATGCATTGTGCAATTGAAGAACAGGTATAAAACACGAATCACACATTAAAATGTAATTAAAGCCATATATACTGTATATTAGAATAAAATCCATTTTTATATGTATTAATACATTGAATTCAAATCATTTTGAATTCGCATTCAATTCACAAATTGTATGATTTTTTCGTAAATTTATTTCAATTTATTTTACAAAAATTAATATTCAAAATGTTTATTACTTAACGAATTTGTTAACACAAATAGTAAAACAATTTTCGTATTATTTTTAATATTTATGATTTTAAATATTCTTATTATTATTAATAAATGTTTTTTTAAATAATTTATTCTAAAATTATAATCAAATATCGATTCTTGAGATTTTGATCTCATTTTGTTTATACCATAAAATTATTACAAATCATTTGAAAGACATTTTATATAAAATGTTTTATTTTGAAAGAATTCATAAGTTTTTTTGCAAAAACAAAACCAAATTTGAATCATTTGAGAAAAGAAATGGTTTTGAATTTTATAGTCAATAACTCTGATATCGATTTGAATTTTGAATAAAAATATGGTTTTATGCGATTGTCCTAAAAATGTCAACATTTTTTGAAGAGGTTTTCATTTGATCTCAAAATTCAAACAAAAGTTAAATAAAACTCTATTTATATATTGTCTTCTCATATGTCAGACTTTAAACCATCAAAATTTGAGAAAAAATGTTTTATATTCGATATTTTGATTAACTATTATTCTTATGAAATGATTTTTAAGATTTAAAATGAATTTGAATTTTATATAAAGAAATTTCATTAAAATTTTACTTATTTAAACATAGCTTAAAAATTTCCATAAATTCATTTGAAATGTATTTTTGTTTTCACTTCTCTTTTCAGTGGTTTTTGAATCTCATGAATAATAATAAATGCATTTTTGTTTGAAACTATTTTTTAATTAAATATAAACTTAAATGAATTGAAACAAAGAGTCCAAAAGAGGACACATTTAATACTGGATTGCATTGAATGACTGACATCTCACTCATGATATATCTGTGCCGACGACCAGACATTTGAATAATTATGTGACAAATGAACAGATGCTAAATATTATGATTAAAATTCATTTTATTTAACCTAAAATTCATTTTTCTCTTTTGCGCCCTTTTTGGCTATTTATTAATTGACGCAAAAATATTAAAAACCAAACATTAATTCATATATTATTTTCATTTTTATAATGTTTTTGTAAACCATTGTGTAATTCAAACAAGACTTTCAATAATTTAGACTTTTTTTGAGTTGGAAAGACATTAATCATAAGTCATTTCCATTGAAATCTATAGAAAATGTGTTTTTATATAAAATCTTTATTTAAAAAAATCTATTATTCTTTAGCTTATCATAGGTTATACCCAAATGCCTGAGCCTTCAAATCAATACAATGATCGCTCTGTTAAACAATTTTATTAAATTCATTAAAACATGAAAAAAATGATATTTTATGTCTATTTTTGTGTTTAGAAGTGAATAAATGTCTAACGAAAGTAAAATTTAATAAAATTAATACTCCATTGAAATTAGATTCACATAAGTTATAATCGCATCAAAACTAGTCGTTAATCCAAAACTATTTTCATACATTGCTGTCAATGACAACCAAATTAGAGACTGATATTCAAATCGTAACTCATTTCACAAAATGCTTTCTCTTTATATATTACGACAATTTGTTATAAAAAAGTAAAAAATAAAATAAAAATATTTTTATAGTTATTTTCTTCTCAATTCAATTCAGACAACTTATAATGTATAGAGTTTTCCGTCGTTCAGACAATGAAAGCTTTTATATAATTTATTTCTAACTATTCCTCTTATGTAGAGTTACTTTACATCCAAGTTATTTGAAGTTTTTTTGGTTGTCTTTTAGCTTCCGGTCAACCAAATGATGGGAAATCCCTGTCGGGGCTGTTTTTGTACACAAATGCAGTACTTAATGGCTGTGGCTTTTGATCTAAAATATAATATAATGTATGAATGAATGAACGGATCTCTTATATTGTTATGTGAAGCCATCATTATATTAAAGTCACTGTCAGTGAAACCAATATTTTGTTTCTTTTGGCAAAATGTGAAGCGAAGTAAAAGTGCATAAAAATAAGTATTCATTTTGATGTGAAATCAAATTTTTATATAACGGATAACTTTTATCATTGAGTTTTAGTAAATCTTTGACACAAACAGTCATTGAAATACACATTGAGAACAAAATTCACTCTTATTTCTATCAATTTCTCTGATTTCGGAGTCATTTAAAAGTGTATTCAAAGAGATTTGGGATTTTGAAAGTCAGTTGAAGAGTGGCATCACTTCTAATATAAAACTTTTTTCAATGTGTAGTCACTGTTGTCGAGTGGAATCCCCGCCAGTTTTGATCGATGAAAGACTGAAATGAAAAGCTTATGAAATGTAATACACAGGCAGTGAAACGGTATTCCCGGATGAGAACTGATTAAACTTGAATCCAGTGTCAGATGGCCTCAAGTGCTTAAAAGGATAGTTCGAGTCATTGCTTCTGTTTTTTAAACGAAGCAACAAAACTCGACATCAATTCCTACTTCTCTCCCTGTGCTCCACGTTCTCAAATGTTGGCCTTTATTCCAATCAGACCTTTCGGTCAATGTTTAGATGCCTTTAATTAACGATTGACTTCTCTTTATTGACTCGTTTTTGTCAATACTTGTCATTGGTTTTGAATCCCAAATGTATTACAAAAGTATTGCATAAAAATATTGTTATATAATATCTTTGTATTTATTTTTATTAAGTTTTTCATTCCTTTTACCATAAAGTGTTCAAAAGAGGATTTACTCCAACGTCTGCTTTCCTCAGATGTGAAGGGGGAAGGTATGGGAAGGCATACTAGTCTAGAGTCAAGTAAATCCTTTTGTGAAACAAAACGGAAACTATTATATCTTCTTCTTAAACCTTTTCATGGATTAAGACTTACTTTTTCTGCTTATGAATTGAAGTATATCTCAATCTTTAGCTGATTTCTTGGCTCTCCTCTAAAATACTACCGTTTCTCAGTCGCACAGTCTGTTTGTAACTTTCTTTTCGTTCACTTTCAATATAATGATTTCAAACCCGAGTAGACTTTCCCTGATGTTTATGGCATCCAGTAATGCATTCCTGAGCTTCAATGTTATCATTATTTTTATTAAAAGACATCTAATGTTTGAAACATTAATAACTAAAACCCAAAACTATTTCATTCATTATTACAACAATTATTCAAAAACATTCATCTCTTAATCAGTAATCGTGTCCCAAAAGTGGTAAACAATGATATTTTGGCGATAAATGGATTTTCACTTTAATTATAGTTCAATCGGTATTAAGGGTTCGGTATTAAGGGTTATCTTCTAAAAAGTTTTTGCCCAATCGATTAAATACAAGCTATGCCTCTTGTGCTCAACTCTTGACTTCTTCACTCATTGAGGACATTATTCTTTGGTCTTCATTGCAATCTTATGTATAGTTTGGTTGTTATCCTTAACTGAGAGTCAAATTAGGTTTTTGTGGTGAATCGCACAACGAATCCCTGATTAACTTCAAGATTGCTATACATTTCAATGCTTTTTATCTAATTTGTGTTCATTCCTGTAATCAAAGCTAAAGAACTGTATTCTTCACAACAGACATGTATTCATGTCATCATTTTTTGCAAAAATTCTCTTCAAAATACTTTTTACGAAATTTACAGAAGAATACAAAATACAAAAATTTATTAAATATAAATGAATTTTATAATTATTTGATTATAATATTAATTATTGAACATAATTTTAATTATTATTATGAAAATTAAAAATAAAATAATTATTTTTGAAATAATTTATTATAAAATATTTATAAATAGATTTCGTAATACTCTTAGGAATTATAATCTATTGGAATTGACATAATATTTACGTTCAATAATATATGAAAAAATATAATTAAATTATATTTAAGTTTGTATTGAATTTTGATGACTTGAAACAATGAGTTCGTCTTTATATGATTACTGGAATCACTTAATACCAGAAACTTCTGAGACCTAAAAAAACAATATTTTTGTTATCCTTAAGACCTTTATTTAAGATTCAGAACAGGTGTGCGATCTTTATGTCGGGTGCGCTCCTATGCCTTACGAGTGGACGCTTTTCCTTTGCCGCAAAGTAAAGTTAATTTAGTTTTCCTTTTGATACCATTCCTATCATTCCTATGATTTATAATATTTATTTCAAACAAGTAATGGAAAACATTTGTTTCAATAGAGTTGTCTGAAATCTATAGTCAATTCTCTTCTCCTAATACTATATAACACAAAACAACATATAATTGTCTATTCATTGGTTATGTTTTTCTATTTTCATTGCATTAATACTATATATAATATATGTATAACTTTTAAATTGTTTTCCATTCAAACACAACTCTAAACATATGTAAGAAAAATAGGTATAAAATATGTACTGAAATAATAGAAAATAATTTCATGAATACTTCTAACACTTAATGGATTATAAATATTATTACGAAAAAAGATTATAAAATTTTGATAGACTTTATGTGAATCATATAATAAGAGGAATGGGATGATAGGACTCAACGAAGAATTAGTAAAATAATAACATTGTTATACTTTTATGAATTATGCAAACATTGTTTAAATGAATTAATTATAATTTCACTTATAGTCAAAGATAACGTATTTTCTAATCAAATGAAAACATTTAATTTGAATGTAATTTGATTTCAAACCAAAGAATAATTTTCACGAAATGATAAAAAGCGACAAAAGTATGAATAAATTTTAATCAAGAATTGAATTTATATTTGACTAAGACTTAAAATAATTAATTTTACAATTTATTATGTATGTCAAAAGTATTACATTTGATGACTGGTCAGCACTTGTAGACAACACAGTATAGCCATTCAATTGGTTCTTGTTATCAATAATTCCTAAGAATCTTCACAACTGTTCCACTCATATAATAGTCGATAGTTTATAGACTTTATTCCAAAGAGAAATCAAAGACTTTTGAAGTGAGATGTAGTTTAGCTTATGGTTAAGGCCGAGTAGTATTGGCATCGGTGCCAGTGCTGGAGTAGTGGCAAAGCTCTGGTGCCAACAAAGTTTGAAATCCCTTAGGAATGTGTGTTGTGTTAAAGTGTGAACACATTAGACGTAACTTAAGTGTTGCCAAAATGTATTGAACGTCGAGTCCGACGGATAAGATGGACACACACTTAATATATTATGTTATTGTATGCCTAACAGTGCCTACCAATGCCTACCAGTGCCAACATTACATAGTTTACGTGTTGATGCACAAGGAATGTATAAACTATTACAACGGCGTCTCTTCTCATCTTCTCATCTTAATATCATTCAATTCTATGCCTTCTTTTGCTATCATTTTCTTCACTTTTCTCTCAATTTGATTGAAATGCGAATATGAAAGCAATCGAAGCATTTGGAAAGGCATTTGGAAAGGCATCCAATGATTGTCTGTTTTACATGTCGTCCACCGTTGAGGCCATTCTTTGCACATTATTATTGATTTATTGTTTTCATTCATTGCCATACTTTCAATACAATTCAGATCCATGTCTTCAGCCATATATTGTTCTGTTTGTATTTTTCTTATTTCTTCTTCGATGCGTTAATTCTGAAGACATTTCGGATATAAAATTCAATATAATATATAAACCAAACCATCGATGCTTTCAAATGATATTTTCTATGATTTCTTTTGCCTTTTTTTGTTTTGCAGTTCTTTTCGATTGCTTTACATTTGAGTGAAACTAATAGTGAAAACCATTGAAAACCATTGAACAGACAATTCAATAATGGCTCAAAATATCGACTTCTAAGTGGATCTCATGTCTTATGTCATTAGAATATTTCGAAAAATAATGAATTATTTCTTATTTTGAAACCAAAAATAAAAATAAATTTTATACTGAGATAGAAATAAATGGTTTTCTTTGATCAAAGTGAATACATTGAAATAATTTGCTCCCTTTCCCCTTCTTTTGCAATAATTATATTCACAATTTTTTCATTCAATTCGTTTGCCTTCAAATAATTTATTTGATTTTTGAGGCAAAAGAAAATGCAATCAACTATTAATAGGTCATAGAGTAGTGTAATGTTTAGTGTGTTTGCCATTGAGATCTACCACTTATTTAATGCATATCTTCAGGTGCTCTACAATTGAATCAATATATCTGATGATAGAGAAAATCGATGTCAGTTGTGTTGCCCTAACTCTATGCCTAACTATCTATAGAATTGATATGTATTTATTGAATTCAATGCTTTCTTAACTGAAATATTTATACAATTCTTTCATCACTTAATGTAATGTCGTTTAAAATAATAATAAACAGAGTTTTAAGTTTAAGACCAAAACGTCTGGTTTTAAACGAATCGGTTTTTAATCCTTTATTTCTCATTAATTTTCAATATCTTATAAAATGTTTTTTTTGTTAATAAACTGTTTTCTATTTCTTAAAAAATTTATATAAACTTATAATTTTTGCTGTTATTTATTGTGGCCTAAGTTCTAGTGCTCTATCTTTGACTGACTCTCTTTCAGACCTACTCTTCAGTACATACATAAAGAGTACTTTATTTTTATGATTCTTTCATTTATATATTAGAGTTTCCTATTAGTTATGACATATTTTATCTGTAAAACTAATTTTTATTTTTCTAAAATGTTATATAATACAAATCTTTCCTATTATGTTCTCAATATTCATTGACATTAAGACTATATTTTTGAAAATTTTCAATTGTCCACTTAATGCCGAAAGTGAACTATGAGACCAAGAATAAAGAGAGACCTATTTTGAGGACCTTTTTATATTCGATATATTTTTTCCTAATCATGTCTTACTGAGTGTGGATCAGATGATAATCAGAAAGAGCAATAACATGTCTATTGGGTGGATATGGTTTAGCTTTTCAGCCGTGGTCTTTGATCTATAAATTGGCCAATCACAAAAAATACATGTACCAAAAGCTATATTCGTTTCAGACTTTAAAGTCTTAATCTTAATTTTTGACATCTTATTGATATTTCAAACAAATGTTTTTTGTTTCTTCCAACCACCAATAATGACCTTTCATGAAATGTCAAAGAACAAATTCGATTCAAACCATTCCGACAATATTAGATCATTTTTTTGGTCATTTATTTCGGGAATAGATTTTGAGAGTATATTCAATTGGTTGGAAATTTTAATCCATAGTTATTATAGACATAGACACATATCATCTGGACATATTGTAAAAAAGGATCGGGTGGTCTTGGCCAAAAAAATATCTTGAGAATTAAAAATAAAAATTTTTACCGAATGTTAGTGGGTTCGGGAAATCGACCACTGGCTGTTCG
>JAQIXR010001334.1:0-13325 GCA_034700825.1 Quadroppia sp. Gr-Ori-00064
GCGAAAAATACGAAACACAAGCCGTCGCCCAAAATGATAAGTCGCCGAGACGTGTGAAGTCAGCACCGGGAGGTGGGTCTAAAGCGGTCGGAGGCGCGGCTAAGAAAGGCATCGGCGCTAAAGGACCGCCTAAAAAAGCTGGAAAAAAAGCCAAAAAAGAGAAAGCATGCGATAAAGCCAAAGGTAAACCCAAGGCTAAGCCTGTGGGCAAAAAGGGTCGTGTTGTTGCAAAGGGTAAAATGCCCAGAAAGGGTAGAGGTGGTGGAACTGGTGGCAAGGGTAGAGGAGGACGTGGTAAAGGCAGACGTGGAAATCAAGATACGACAGGGGCACCGGGACCAGCATCAGCTGATCCCATGGCCCACACTCCTAGACCACGAGGAGGTTATCGAGATTATCCCAGTGCTGAACCAAGTGGCGGCGAACCAGAATCTGAACCGGAATCTTATGCAGAACCTAGTGGCAATCATGTACATGATTGCCATGGTGGCCACCCGCCCCATGGTGACCATCCGGCCCATGGTGATCATCCACCACATGCGGAACCAGAATCACATCATAGATAGAAAATAACATATGGATGATAAATAGGAATTATAAGACATGTTATTTAATGTGTTTATTGTTATTAATTGCCTAACAAAATATGAATAAAATGTTTACGCTTTTATATCAAGAATATAAGTTATTTTTATTTTATCAAATAATTTGTAATTAAAATGTAATTAAAATTATTCTTTTATTTCCAATTCATTGTTATAAATGAATTTTGATTTTTGTTAAATTATATTACATATCACCAAAAAAAAAAATATTTCTATTGTTTTGCATATCAATTGAATAGACAATTGTAATGAAAAGAGAATTTTATTTATTTTAATAACAGATTTAATTGGAAATAAAACTCAGTATAAAATTCAAATTAAATCTCGTATTCATTAGAAATAATTATTGTTTTTTTTAAATTTAATTAAATTTATTATAAAAATTTAACAAAAAGTGTATTTCAAATAATTTTTTTTATAATTTAAAATTAAATTACAATAAGTCCAGTATTTATATGATTTGCATCACGTAAATGAAAACTTAAATGAACTTGGTGTCTTATGGTGCAATGTCATGCTGAAAAGACAACATTTAAGGCCTATTTATTTACGGAATTCTATTCATATATCGAAATTGAAAAGTGTTTTAATGAAACTGGAAATTGTATGTCTCATCGAGTGTTGGCCAATGCCGTTGACGTATCCGGCGCTGTGGACCACTTCCTGTTTGTCATATTTATGTGAGCGTGGTGACTTTTGTTTCTGTTGCGATTCGCGAATCTTTTGTCCATAGATTTTCAAGTTATACAATTCGTCGATTTCATTGAATATGTTACTCAATGGCTCACATTCGCCACCACCTTGATCATCCTTGATTGCCTTATCCAAGATTAATTTCTCTTGCTCATAATTTTTAAGCATCTGTTTTAGTCCATCCAGAGCTTGCGCATTTTTCGGATCATCATTTGAAAGCGATTCCTCATTCTTGATCAAATGCTCAAGGTACGATTTGAATGCGTCATTGTATGGCGTAATGGCATTTATCTTCAAAAAATAGGCAAACTTTGCCGTCTTCTTTGTGATGACATCCATCTCGTCCTTCATATCCTTACTCCGTGTCTCAATGTCCGAAATAGTTTTTTCTGCTTGCGCTTTGACGCCCTCATTAGTCTGGATCATACTCTCGACGTCTTTGTCGGTGATATTATTCTCGAGAACACGTGTATCGTAATAAACGTGCAAGTGTATTTTATAATCACAGCCGTGCTTGCATATTGTGCACATACAGCTGCTCATGGCTGCACAGTTCAGAAGCCCCGGGTCCCCGAGCACTTCCTTCTGGACGCTACCACCCAGATAGCAGTGCGCATGGCATACAGTTGTGTAGTTGTATTTGTTCATTCCGGCGACGGAATACACTTCGCAACATTTGCCGTACGCGCATACAGTCTTGGGATGGTTCAACTGTATGATCTCCAAATCCAATTGAGGCACAAACAGTTTCCCCTTCAGCAACTCAATGTTATCCTCGACGGCTCGTATCTCCATCTTATGCCTCTCGAGTACTTTCAGATTGTGATCGATATTTTGTGCGATATCGGCCAATGGCTGTGATAGGCTAACAATAAGTTGCCTTGCTTCATTGACGGAAATTGTCTCCTTAACCTTGTGCGCTTTAAGTCCAGGCTTTCCATCATTAGTGCCAATGATATATTGCATTAAACGCATGCATTCCTTGGCCGACATTCGCCAGCTCTCAGAGAAATTATTCATCGCTTCATCATTGAATTCAATGCCTGTAAATAAAAATCATATATTCATTATATTTAAACAATATATCAAATGTACATGCTTACCATTTTTAAGCGCCACCAAGAATCTAAAGGCCTCATTATCAAGACAATAGATATTATTCTTTTCGAAAGTGATTTTCACGTTTGGAGGCGTCTTTTCGATAGTCTTAAGGATGCTGATCAATGCCGGCGCCGTATCGCCCGGCTTATAAAAGGTACTTCTCGCATTTGTGAACAAAAACACAAGATTCTTGCTTGCGTCTTTTTGCAGATGCGTCAATAGTTGCTTGATGCAAAATTCAAACGTCACGGTTATTCTGGCGTTATTTGGTTTCAAGAGAATACAAATGCAATGCAAGTCTTGATACTGGGATATAAAGTCCAAGATGTTTTCGAAATTAATACGATCCTGGCCAATTCCCCGCGTGTCTCCCACCCCAGGTGTGTCGATCAGGCGTATACGCCCGTCGCCATACGGGAACACATACGCCCGACAGCCTTGAGTTGCCGAATTACCCGCCACATTGTTTTCGTTCGGATCTTCGCCAAACTTGATCTCAATTTGCTTATAGTCGGCGTCAGATATTGTAAACGACGATGCTATCAATGACACCGGCTGTGCATCCTTTGCTTCAAACAATGTTTCATACGTTAAATAATTTGCAAATGCATTAATGAATGTCGACTTTCCGACACCAGTTTCGCCCAATAGCAGTATGTTTATGGTTTCCTTTGGAATAAATTCATAAATATTCTATTATTGATCATGGTAAAATTAAATATAAATAATGAATTACATTTTTATTGAGTGCCTTATTTTCAGTGGCATTTTTGGCGATTTCTTCCTTTAAATTTGAAATTAATTTCAAAATATTGTCTATTTTTTGTGAAAGAATATTATATTAATTAAATCATATTACAAAATGCGCTATACCTTCAGCAGTGTTGTTCTCTTTTGAACCTTTCTCATATTCTTTTTGATATTTTTGTGCCACGTTAAGAATGTCAGCAAATTTGAAATCTATAAATAAATTATCAAATGAATTAAGAATAATATATTTTACAACAAAAATTACCTTGTTTTGAGCTGATTTCTTTGATAAATCGTTTCGAAATATCTTTGCTTTGATCAGAATTTCCTTTTTGTTCTTATTTTTGGAAAAACAAAATCAAAATTTTATAAATAATAAAATTATTTTTCTTGATATTAGTTTATATTACCCATCTGCGACAATTCTCCTTGATTATCTTCATCTCTATTTGATCTTTCATATTTATCCTTCCTTTGCCTATGAACCTTTATATCATGCTGAACTTTCTTTCCATACTCATATGCCTTAAAAGGACCAGAAAAGATCTCAGCCGTTTCTCGAACATAATTCGTTCGCTTAGGATATTCATCTTGGTCCAAATAATCGTCACTTCTTCTGGGTTTAATAGGATTTTTACTATTTCCTTTTGCATAGGTATCGGACTCTTCATCATCACTGTCATCATAGCTCCTTTCATTGTGTTGAGACATTTTATTCCGACGATTGTCATAATTGTACAATGAATCATCATCGTCATATTTGTTTCTATCGTACATTTGTTCACCACTTCTATCAGGGTAATAATGTTGTTCATTACTTCTTCTCATTGTTTCTGGTTTAGCTCTATTATGACGAAATTTATCATATTGTTGATCAGGCATTGATTCTTGTTCAAATCGCTTCTATAGCCAAAAAAAATAGTTTTATATTTAATTTAAAATCAAAGAATTCTATATAACTAACCCTTTCACTAGGTTTAGGACCTCTGGTATTAAAATCTGTAAAATTATTCAATATTTAATATACATTCAACTAAATGATTATTATACTTGGTGAATTCATTGGTGATACATTTCTTGGTGGTTCCGTTGATTGTTTCCTTCTTGGTGGCCTCAATGGTGAAGATGGAAGCTCATCCCTGATAGGCTTCTTCGGACTCGCCATTGGTTTCTCACACAAATTGTTTTGTGATTCTTTTATGGCGTTTCCATTGATTTTCAATTCATATAACTCTATGATTACATCATATATTTGTATGGGTAAAATGTCATCAGTGTCAGTCATTTCAAGATCCAATTTCTCTCGCTCATAAATCCTGATATTTCTCTTCAATGTTTCAATAACTTCTTGATGTTTAGCCTGCCTATTATCCCTGATATACTTCAATATTCTTAGCTGAAAATGATCTTCGAATGCATTATACTTTGTGTTCTTTTTCTTAAATACCGAGAACAAAGCGTTCGCTTTGATCATAGTTGATATTTCATCATTCAGGTCACGACATCTGTCGTCGATATTGCGTGAAAATTTTATCTCCTTTTAAATGAAATAAGAATTTTTATTTTCATTACTAAAGCCTTAATATTTTGCTTTGAATTGCAAACTATTTTTAAAAATCAAGGAAATTACTGTAACATCCCACAACCAGTGTATATGAATCGTATTCACCAAACTTGTAGCTTAAATGAACACCCTTTGATTTGTTCGATTTTACATAACACAAAACTACATTATTATCAATGGGAGATGTGATGATATACGCGAGAGACCATTAGTAGGGGTTCATTAGAAATAACATGAGTTAGAATATAAAGAGTATTAATTTAACGCCCTTTTACTAAAAACGATTTCTATTTTTAATGACCAAGAATATATTTTCTAAACCTTTTATAGTATATAAAATCTAATTAAAATCTTGATTTATACACTTGCATTATATTAATAATAAATTAATATCACTAATATTCAATGAAATAAAAACAATAAACCTATATTCTTACCTCATTCCTATTCATGTTCCTTTGATTAGCCTTGTCCAATTCAAGTTTATATAGATTTACAGCGCTCTGAATGATTTGCTTTGCCAGCGGTAATGCCAGGCCTTCAATAAGACGGATGGCATTACTCTCATCACTGCTTTCATCAGAAACATCTTAAACAGTAATTAAGAGAATATTTATTTAATTTTAATTATAACAAAAAAAATATATGATTTTATTTAAATTTATACCAATTTGTTGATCGATATCAAATTTATCAAACATATCATCAAGTGTTTCAATGTCAGACATATTTTGTGATGTGTTTTAAACTTTTAATTAAAATATTGTATTAAAAGAATAAAAAAAAATTACACAAAGAGAAAATTAATTATTTATTTCTGTGTCAAAACATATTGAATTCTAACACGTATTCGACAATAAATTCACATACAAAGGGATGTAAATTCCAATCAATCGAAATATATATATTGATAAACTTATCAGTGCAACTTCATTGGTCGAGGCAGTTATCCCACGCAGCACAATTTAAATGTCAATCAAAAGTAGTTCACTTGAGAACCATTGATAACTAGAATTTTAATCCGTGAAAAAACACTTCAAAACATTCTTATAAATTAGAATTCTTGTTATCAATGGTTTTGAAGAATCTTAATATTCATTGAAATACAGTTTTTTTTATAAAAGTTTTTTAGATCTTTTCAGATAAATGGCATTGCTTAATTAATTTTAATTTTATGCACTGCCCGTTAGGGGTCGAAATTTAAAAATATTATTGTATATGAAATTCATAATTATTTGAATATATTTATTGTATTTCTTATTGATATATCTTTTACTTAATACATAAGATGTTTAAAAAACAATTTTAATTATATTTTTATGTAATATCGATTCAATTAATTAATATTTATTTATAATATTTATAATAGAATTTAAAGAAATTTTAAATCAAAATAAATATTTTTAACATCAATTAGGCATCGCGTATGTCTTGTGTGTTAATTGTTGCGCCAAAACCTTTAAGAAATCTTGGCTTAAATATTGTTTCTTTAGTCTTTGCGGTCTCTTCGTTCATACGCGACACTGTCTGCTTCTGCAAAGTAGCCTTGATCTTTTTGCCATAAATTCTTAATGAGTAAAGTTTATCAATAGAGTCGAATACCGCCTGCGCCGACACATCTGTCGCTTTGTCGCCTTTCGTTCCTTTAATCGCATCCTCCAAAACAGACTTCTCTTGTTCATAATTAGCGAGCATTTGTTTTAAGCCAGTAATCGTTTGCACATTATTAGAGCCTCTCATCGCCAGCGCCTCCTCGTTGTCGATCAAATGTTTTAAGTACGCTTTGAAAGAGTCATTGTAGGGCGCGATGGCATTGCTCTTTAGGAAGTGCGAGAATAGAGCCGTCGTCTTCGTTATGAGCGTCAGCTCAAACTTCATGGCATTCGCCCTATCATTAATCGCATGAATTGTATTCATTGCGTGAATTTTGACCATCTGTGTGTTAGTGATATCGCGCTCCACTTTCGGGTCTCTTATCTGCCTCTCAACCAAACGGCTGTCGTAATAGACATGCAAATGATTCTTGTAATTACAGCGACAGACACTGCAGTTCCCGTTGACGAAAGCTTTGCAGTCCATAAGACCCGGGTCGCCCAACACGTCTCGCTGTATCATTTTTAGATGACATGGCGAATGACATTCGGTCTTATAATTGTATCTTTCTCTACCGCCGACATTGTATACATCGCAACATTTAAGGTTAGCGCAGACAGTTTTGGGCTGCTTAAGGGTCGTGATCTCCAGAGACAATTGAGGTATAAATATCTTCGTCTTCAAGATATTGGTGTTATATTCGGCGCTCTTCATTTCGATCACATGTTCGCCCATTCGCTTAAGATTGTCTTCGATATTCTGGACGATATCCGCCAACGGTTGCGAGAGGCGCACAATCACACGTCGCGCCTCATTCACCGATATTGTATCCTGGACTCTGTGTGGCTCCAGTCTCGGTGTTCTACTAGTGCCCATTATATGCTTCATTAGTCGTAGACATTCTTCTGACGAGTATTTCCAACTTTTTGCAAAGTTATTGATCTCTTCCTCTTTGAAATTGATATCTAGAAAAGAGACAGGATTATATTAGAATTTCTTTATCAAGCAAATTTATGTAGTGCAACAATACTATTTTTAAGAGCCACCAAGAACCTAAACGCCTCGTTATCCATGCAATAAATCGTCTTCTTATCAAAACTAATGTCAACATACGGTGGCTTCTTCTTGATGCCGTCCAACAGCGAGGTCAGCGCTGGCGCACTGTCCCCAGGCCTATAAAATGTACTACGTGCATTTGTGAAAAGGAACACGATGTTCCTGCTGGCGTCTTTTTGAAGATGACTCAGCAATTGTTTTATACAGAACTCAAACGTTACTGTTATTCTGGCATTGTTTGGCTTCATTAGAATGCAGATGCAATGCAGACTCTCGTATTGTGCTATGTAATCTAGCACATTTTCGAAGTTTAAATTATCCTGGCTCATGCCACGTGTGTCGCCGACACCAGGCGTGTCAATCAGACGCACTAAACTGTTCCCAAATGGAAACACGTACGACTTGCACATCTGTGTAGCCGATTCGCCCGGTTTATAATTTTCATTGTCATCGTCGCCGAATTGAATTTGTTTCTGCTTAAACGTCTCCATATCGGTCATGTTAAATGACGATGGTATTAACGACAGTATGTCTTCATCGTTTTCTGCCTCATACAGTGTTTCGTAAGTCAAGTAATTTACGAACGCGTTTATAAATGTCGACTTTCCAACGCCCGTCTCACCCATTACTAGGATGTTTATTTCGTTCTAATTGAGATGAAAATTGATCTTTGAATAAAATGTCACGATTTTATTCTATTACCTTTTTTGTTTGTTGTTCAGAAATGTTTACATAGTCATCGTATTCGTCTTCATAGTCATCTACTTCTTCTTTGTTTATGCAAAAAAATAAACCTATTTATACTATAATTATATGAATTAAAATAACTCACCTTGCTCCTTATAATAAGCGCCATGTGAAACATTAATATTCCTTTCATCTCTTTTCTCCATATAGTTGATATCCTGCATTGCAGTTGAAATTGAGCCTTCTTTTTGTTTTTCCAGCAATTGTTTATATTTTTCTGTTGTACTATTCATTTGAGCTTGCTTCATTTTGTCATTAGGATAGAGTTTGCGTTCAGTGACGGTCGGAGCACTTGATGTTTCGTGGCCAACGTGGCTTGATGATGTTGGGACGTTATTTTTGTAATCAAGATTTAATGAAAAATTCTGAAACATATTTATATATTAACATAAAATTTTTAAAGTAATTCTTACTTCTTGATTCATCTCAAATTTATATCGTAATTCTTCGCTTTTGGTTTTCTCCTTGTTGATTTGTGACTTAAACTGTGACGGTTTATTTACAGCTAAAAATAAATGTTACTATTTAATACAGGGGGGTTACTTTTAAAAAATTACCCATTTCAATATCACCAGCGAAACGTGTGTTAGAAACATTATTTTTTAAGGATTCTTCAACCAGTTTTCCATTGATATTCAAGCGGCACAGATGAGATAGCTCTTTTAATATTGAATTCTCGTTCACATCACTGTATGTATTATTATTTTCCAATGATCGGTCAAATATAGCTTTTTCATAATTATATCTTGATAACATTTCTTTCATAGATTGAGTAGAATGCTGTGTTTTTGATGCAAAATCATTCATTGCATTCATATGGTCAAAGTAATTGTTATATTTATCATTATAAATTAAGATGCAATTTTGTCTTAAGAAATATGCCAATTTCGCCGAGGTTATAGTAATTATATCTCGCTCTTTAATCAAATCGTTGCCTTTTATCTCATTATTTGAAATAATGTTTAGTTTGTCTTTAATTAACTGTTCTTTAATTTGTATTTCGCTTTCGACATTTTTATCGATAATCTGTTTCTCAATCACCTTGGTGTCATAGCTTATGAGAAGATGTTGACTTGAGTGGCAACTGCATCTCGTACAATAGTGATTCCGAAACTCCTTACATTTGTGCAGATAATTATTACCACCGAGCATATTTTTTACGATACTTTTGCTACATGCACATTTTTCGTGACAAGTTGTAACGTAGTTCTTTTTTAGAACGCCTCCCATATTATACTCTTCACAACACTTTGTATTGGCGCATACGACTTTGTCATGCTTCAGCTGTATTAGCATGAGATCCTTTTCAACAATGTAAAGGTTCTGATTTAAACATGATAAATTTTGCGTCTCAATATTGATGAAACTCTTCAGTGAATTAATTTGCTTATAATTCTGTTCGATAGTATTTCTTATCTCGATTAATGGCTGTTCCAATCGTATTAATAAACGACGTGCCTCATTTATGAATTTTATATTACGAATGGGATGTGCCCTTAAACCGTCCGAACCATCGGTACCGATGATATATTTCATCAGACTCTGGCATTCATTGTTACTTATTTTCCAATATTCATCAAGGTTCTTCATTTCTTTTGCGCCAATGTTTTTAACTAAAAGGTGTATAAAAATTTAAATAAATCTTATTTCGAATAGTTTTTGAATATTACATACAATTCTTATATGTGATGAGAATTTTAAATGCATCATACTCCATGCTATAAATTCTCTGTTTTTCATATGGAATATTGATATTTGTCTTCTTGTCGTCAGTCATAAGAATGTCATTTAGAATCTTCGCTTCTCTCGTAGGCATATAGTATGTTGTCTTTGCATTTGTGAACATAAATACGATGTTTTTGCAAGCTCCTTTATCAAGGTAACTTAGCAACTGTCTAATACGACATTCAAGAATGGCATCCTCTTTATCGTTGCTCACATTCAACAGAATACAAATGCAATGCATGTCTTCATATTGTGATATATAAGTAAAAATATTTTCCAACCCATTTGTATTGCTGTCAATGTTGACAACGTCATCGATATCAGGGGCACTCACGAGTCGAATATTATAGGTTCTGTAAGGTATTATGTGTGACATACATCCATGTGCGCCATATGATTGCTCTTTAGCATCACTGGCACCTGATATTAATTCTATTTCTTTTCTCTCGTGTGTATTCGGAATGGTCAAGGTGATTTTAGAATCGAGTTTCACTATAGGCTCGGCATTCATGGCGTCTTCGAGCGATGGAAATGTTATATAGTTTGCGAACGCATTAATAAATGTTGACATTTCAACGCCTTTCACACTTAACAACAATATGTTTACGTATTTCTTTGAAATAAAATATTAATTATAATTTGTTTTAATTATTAATATTTTTTACCCGGACAGTGGGGGTCATATTTGAGCCAAATGATGAAGGCAGTGGTCCTAAAAATAATTACAATTTATATCAAGTAATTTCTGTATAAAAATATATTTTTTTTATAAATTTAATAAAATTTAATTCATTTAAAATTTGAGTGAAAATTTCTAATACTCTTTCGCAATGATTTTTGTCTATTAATAGCATCGTATTCTTTAGTAAATTCTTTGCCTAATGTATCCAGTTTATGTAAATGATCTATATCATTTAATATCTCTTGAGGTGACAACTGTATGCCATTCATTGTACTGTGTATTAATTGCAGTTTGTTTTCATAATTTTCTGCAATCTTATTCAACATATTCAAAGTCTGTCGATTATCAGCGCCATTGTTACTCTGGATGAGTTGACCGAGATAATCTCGAAAAACAATTGGCCTTTCTTTGCCAAAGACGCCAATCAAGTAGTACTCAAACTTCGCCGCAGTTCGAATGCAAAGTCCGATTTCTTTGTTCAACTTCTCTTGCGTTTCCTTCAATTTATCCATGTTTGTGTCCTGCCAGCTCCCATACCAGCCTTTGGTTTGACTATTTTTCAATTGCATTGCTGTTTGCTCTTTAAGCATATTGAGCGCGATGTTCACCATAGGCTTAGATATGTTTTCGATGACCTTGCGCATATCGTTATGGAGTTTGTTCTCAGTCGATATTGCACTGAAATCTGTATTAAAATGTTTTCTTCAATTTATTATTTAAATATTTGTAAGATATTTTGTATTATTTTGAATATTATCAAGGTGACATTTAATAATATAATTTTAGTATAATAAATAATAGAAATCATTAAAAATCGTACCTTTTCTATATTCATATTCATCTCGTCTATGGTCATCACCCTTCTCATTAAGGGACATAATTTCCATATACTCATTAAGAATTTCAAAGCCAAAATCTTTGTCCATTTTTAGCACTGTTTAATGTTATAACATTAACATAAAAATATTTAAATATTTTTCATTATAAATATAACATAATTTTTTGAGAAATAAAGTAAAATATATTTTCAATGTTTTATATAATATATAAAAGCTAAAACGGATATAAAATAATGAATGTCATAGAAACAAATAAAATTTCAATAAATCGTCACGTAATCAATGATAAACAACACTTGAGTGTTGAATAAAATCTTCTGCGGCTTAAAATTTCTTCAATTAAATATGAAATGTCATTTATAAACACTTGAATTGAATGCCATATTATTATCTCTAACGTATTGAGTGATAATTTTATTTGAATACACTTTGGATTCTACAGGTGGTTATCACAAAATATTTCTTCAATAATATATAATATTTTCAAAAATAAAAAATTAATTTATTTTTAATAAATTTTATTACTTTAACATAAAATGGAAATATTTTTCATTATAAATATAACGTAATATTGAATAGAATTTTCATTATTAATCGCTATGAAAAATAAAGTAAAATACTTTGAAATATATATAACAAATGAAACGGATATAAAATAATTAATGTCATAGAAACAAATAAAATATTAATATATCGTCACGTAATCAATGATAAACAACACTTGAGTTATGAATAAAATATTTTTGGGCTTAAAATTCTTTCACTTCTATATCAAAATGTCATACAAAAAAATAAACACTTGAAAGAAATTCGATATTATTATCTCTAACGCATTAAATGATATTATTATTTGAATGCAATTTTCACATTGAATTTTGACTTTTAAAAATAATCCTTCAATGAGATATAATATAATATTTTTGATAAGAAAAATTATTTAATTTTTAATAAAATTATATAAAAAACTATTTAAAACCTATTGTTAATTACAAATAAAATTCTATATAATTTTTACTGACTTTAATATAGACTTTAATACATTCATAAACACAATGACTCTTTATCTCAATATAAGATGATTATTTAATTTGTTCCTGATTATTCTGTACTCTATATTATTCAATAAATTCTTTAATTATCATATTATTCGTCTGTCACTGAAATCAGTCTATAGTGACATCCATTGATTCACACATAAATCCCAACCATATTCTGCTATTGTTTTAAACAGAGCCGACTGTAATGGATATATTTGTGAGTAATTCAGACATTCTTTACAGCCTTTTCAGATACATATTTAGCACCGGGCACTTTATTGTCCGCGAGTCAATTTGTCGGTACAACCGTTGGCTGAGTTCATACTTCGGCGCCTTATGATTAAATTGAGTTGCATATTGAGTTTTTAATATGTACAAGGTCGGATATATTATTAATTTCAATAATCATCTTCAATAAAATATTCAAAGCTTTTGAGTAATGGTTGTAATAATTGTCAATTCATTGTATTTTTATGTCTTTTAATGTCATTAAAAAAAGTCATTTCCAACTATAAGTCGCATCATTAGAGTCTGTGGAAATGGATGTCAGCGCTGAAGATCTCAATCGTTTCTCTGGTATGATCCTCAGGATTTCGAAGAAGGAATGGCTAGAAAAGGAATTTTCGATTGTTGGCCAGAGGTATGAGTGTTAGGTTCAAAACGTGTGCTATGAGTGCAATATTATACATGTATTACTTAAAGTGAGGACAGGTATGACATTGTATTGGACATTGGCTGCGGATCATATGGCGCCGCAGCCGTCTATAATCAGGTGCTAAATTTGGGACACATTTACGCCATTGACATCAACGAGGAGATGATTGAGTACTCGAAACTCCATCACTCGAACGCCGGCATCACTTATTTGGTGCAAGACTTTGGCGCTGAGTTTGACTCGTTTGCTCCCGAACTGAAGGCACTGGAAGGTAAGGT